>JAHLJT010009436.1:113409744-113692098 GCA_031308135.1 Acheta domesticus
AGTATCATGCTACATACAAGAATATGGAAAGTGTAGAAAGAGTGAACATAAATGTTTCAAATTACCGAGATCCTTCAGGTCACAGAAGTGGTGACCAGTCTGCATTCTGTATTGAGTTTGCAGTTCAATACTCGTGGCAGTTGTGCAGGAAAGGAAATATTGACAACTATATGGATCAATTGGCTTTTAGGCGAAAAATTGTGCAAGATACCTGCAAAACTATGCCAGTACAGTTATTCTGGAGGAAGCCATAAGTCATCAAAACAACTACCAGAACAGAACCATTCCATTTGGTTCGACTGCCTGAAACATTGGATGATCAATGTCGTGAAGCAAAAACCATTGTCATTTGTGCAAAAAAACCTCAAGAAAAATATTACGAAAAATGCCGGATTGTACTACATACAAACTGCTTTCAAGCTTTTCATAAGCCTTAGAAAAAAATCTGCAACTTACTATAGATACATTTTACGCGGTACTAAATTACGCGGTACTAAATACTAAATAATAAATATGTTATGATTTGTAAATCTTTTTTCATTTCCAGTAATAAAAGTGCTCAAATGCTTGATGTGTTTTGTTTTATCAAACATACAATATTATACAAGAACTTATTATTATACGTGATGAGGTAGAGTACTGAATTACGTTTTTATTTTACGAAACCATCATGTACCCGTTCGAGCCCGGTGTTCCCATTTGGGAACAGGCGTTATTTAGGACAGCTATTGGGACACGGAGAAAATCATTTTTCCCCAATCACTGGTAATTATTTACATGCGATAATACAAGAAATACACGAAAATTCAAGAAATTATAAACTCGGGCAAAAACGGGTTAAAAGAAGACAATTTTCTTGCAACTTAAAAATGTTAAAAATAGTAACAGAATACCTGAGTGTAACCAATTTGTATTTGAATCTAGGAAGTCTTGTGTATTCGTATATTTCAATAAAACTTTCCTCAGAGTACTTTCAACAGTACAAACGAGTAATCGGCAGAAATCGGTTGCTTTTCTCGAGAAAACGTAAACAAATGAAATACTTTGTGAAAATATCTCGATGTAAATATATTTGAAGTATTTAATTCCTTTTCTGATCTTCTATTGCTCTATTACTGATAAGTTGCAGGTGGTTCTAAATCTCTTTTTCTGTATCATTATTTTTGTGTCCTGGCATTTTGATAAGCACATTTGTTTCTCAAGAAAAATACCGAATAAATTAACGAAGTCACCAGATGTGGATAGTCTCATCGTATTTTGAAATTGCTGAAATCATTTGTAGGTAAGTGAGGTCCATAAAAAATTTTAAACTTTGACAAAATGATTTTGTGTTTGGTTCAATACTTGAAAAATTATCTTACTGATTAGTATAACAAGCTTTTGTAAACTAATATATTTTTTGTAGAATTCTAAGGAAAATGTGAAAACTTAAAGATTAAAGTTTATAAGTTAAAACACATTTAAGAAATTCTAGACATGAGAATCTGTAATGTTTTGATAAATATTAAATGATATTTTTTATTTATTGATTAAACATGAATTTATAAAATCAATATTCCAAGGAAGTTATGAATTACTTTATAGTTTAGAATAAAATGAATTAAAAATTACTAAAGGACGTAATAATATTTGCTCATTCTTCTTCCTTATGCAATTTCATGGGCAAATTACTTTATGATCCCAAAAAGTTTGTAATTATCAAATAATTTTCAATTGCACATGATTGTTCTTCATTTTTTCATTGGAAGAATGATATTTTTTAGGCATAGGTCTAGTTTGACAATGAAGACCTTAAACATATTGTGGAAAAGTTTTCTAAAAACATCTTTATTCAATATGTTCTCTTTAATGAAAGTTGTGAGATAAATTCTTCTTTTAATATTACTTACTACTTTAATATTAACATTTCAAATGTGTTTATAATGTTAGTAGCATTATGTCACAATAAAAATAATTTTAATGTATGCCAATACTCAGGGCAGATCCAGCCAATCACTTTTTTGTGGGGGGGGGACATCATAGATTTTTGTTAATTAATAAACATACTATTAGTTATACTTCATATTTTGTAGTGTATATATGATACTATACAATATTATGATTTAAATAACTACATAATTCAAACATAAATAAATATTTAAATAAAATTTGGTAAAAAAAAAGGTAACAAACATTTTTCTCTAGGCTTTTTGGTGAGGGGGGCTGCCTTGGCCCCCATGATCTTCTCCTGGATCTGCCACAGTCGGTACTGCAAAATAAGTGCACTTGAATTTGGAATTTATAAGTCCTGCAATATTAACTTATAAAGAATTCAGACCAAGAAATACGTATTTCATTCAATATACAAAACGAGAAAAATATAGTTTTTTATGAAATTTTCTGAAAATGCATTTTCAAGACCCTCAAATATTGTGAAACATTCATCATATTTTGTATAAAAAGCAAGGCATATTTACTTATTCTAGACTATTGAAGAGTAAGCTAAACTCTTTTGCAAATAAAATTGTAAAATATTATAATTAAGCAAAAGATTATTGCACATAATTTAGAAATATTTATATTTTCTATTTATTTCATCAATTAAAATACAATATCATTATTTTCAACTTATTCAGAACATTTCCTTTAAATTAGTAGTTGTAAATGAAATTTCATGATTAATATATGTATTTCATGTGTCTTTAATTACATGTGAAATCAAAACATATACACTGATGGTCAAATGTTTTTGGACACCCATTCAAGTTTTATTTTCTTGAAATGCTGAATTTGGCCTTGAGAATGCAACCCAAACCCAGGGAATTGAAGTCTCAAGTGATCTTTTATAGATAAGCATTACTGAGGGATCCTTATATCTCCACTCATTAGTATTCATTAATGTTAAGTGTCAGGTGGCTGGGAAAGCCACAGTTTGCTGTTGTGTGCAGGGGAGTTTGGACTGCAGATACATCACAGTTTCTGGTTCTTAGTGGTTCAGAATTGGAAAATTACTCAAACAACAGGTTTTGTGAAATAAATCATTGAAGCTGTTATTGTTTGTGAGAAACTCATGAATAGGATGCCAAGAGTCATCAAGAAAGTTATTCAGGCAAGGGGTGGCTTTTTTAAATGAAAAGCCACTTTAACAAAAGTATTTTTTATTGGAAATATATATTTTTGATTTAAGGTATGTGGATAATATATGTAGTCAACTCTATGTAGTCAATGATCTCAGTGTATAAGTATTACTCTCTCAACCTATTTTCTTCACAAATTTGAAATTATTTGTAGTGTCCCAAAACTTTTGTTCAGCATTCTACATATGTAACTAATATTTGTTAAGAAACTTTCTTTAGAATCTTCTAAGATTAAATTATGTGATCTAGTGAAGTTTCTTCTAATTTGGTTATTATGAACCTTCTACATACAAATTTCTTACTTTGATCAGTGTATAAACTGATATGATACTCTTTGTTGTCTGATTTAAATTACTTAGTAACTTAATCATTGATGTTGAATAATTAGTTACAATTTAATTTTTATACTTCGGGAACTAGGGTGATCTAGTCTTCCATATTTCCTGAGAACTTCCAAATTTTAGCTAAATGTTTTGTGGTCCTCCTGGTTCCCATATTGGTGTCCTAATCCCCCCTAATTTTTGTGAACTAATCTCATTTTTATTTGTTGTTACTAATTTTTGAACTTGTAAAATCTTCCCAGTTTTCTTTTTACAAAAATTAATGACTTTTATTATAGCAACTGTAAAGAGTTTTTCCAGTTTGGATAACAAGATTCAGTGCAAAATCTGTTGTTTAACTTAAATAGATGAAAATGCTGGTTGAATATAAAAGCAGTTATTTTATTACACATTACAGTCAATCTAATATTCATGTTACTGAAATGTATTAATACATAATTCTTTTCATTGGATCTGTACTTGAGAGTGGTGCACAAACAATTATAAGGTTTGCTGTGTCATTATTTCCTTTATATTTATTTATTTTGCATGTGTAGTCAGTCTCCCTTGTTATTATGATCGAATGTTGGTTATCCTACTGGGAACACTTTGGTTCTGTTGAAAGTAATGACAGAAATAAAGTTTGTCTAGCAAGTGAATCTTAGTAAATATAGTTTTTAGGCAGTAAATCTTGTGGACAGTAAAATTTAAACTAGCTTTAAAATAATGCTACATTTAATTTTTCTCTTGTCCTTCATTCCCCCATCTCCCTCAACATCATATACAGATTTTAATGGTTTTTGATTTTAAGAGAGAGGAGTCTTAGCACTCACGATTGTTTGATACCATCTGAGCATGGTTTTTAAAAACTACAGGGGTTTAACTGCCCTATTGAGTCATGAAAAAGGAAGAAAAGTGTCCTTAGGGAAATATTTCTGAAAGCACAGAAAATGAAATTTGAAATACTAGTTGTAAGTCAGAGTTAAAACCAGAAAGTATTTCTATGGCGAGGACTATTTTAAATTTTGTCTTCCTACATAAATATTTTTAGAGTAATTTTTTTTTAATTTCCTTGAAAAAAAAATGTATATTCATAATTGGAGATGATGTCATGAATATGTGGCAATTGTTGTGAATAAAGTGAAAGTACAAAAAAGGTGGCCTGGGGGAGGGAGTGATATGATTTTGATGGATCTGACATTACTCAACTAAGTCCATGCCGATTGTTCCAAACCCACAAAGTTCAAAGACGACAGCATACCTCACATCATTCATTAACATACAAGAATGTGAATGTAGAATGCGAAAGTAGTAACGCAGCCCAAAATGAGAGAAGACATGTAAGAGTTTCTACTCATATTTGGATAATATGTCACCCTCGGCATTCTGACAGTGCATCAACCAAAATTCGATATTCCTGCGCCCCGAGTTTGTCGAACGTGTTAGTATCAGTTTCGCACCCAAGTCGAACGCTGGCCACGTCAGTCCTCGAGGGCGGCGGCCGCCGGGGGTGGAGGCGGGGGAGGGGTCGGGGGCGGAGGAGGTGGCGGGGGCGGGGGCGGCGACGGGGGTGGCACTTGCTCCGGGGTGGAAGGGCGGCGTGGTGACGGGGACAGCAGCTTGACCGTGGCCGCTGCCGTGGAGCCGCGCCGGCCCAGGGACGTCAGCGAGCCGCGGTGGTTCAGCTGGATGACGAAGCTCAGCCGCTCCAGGCTGGGCCCTAGCGCGTCCGAAGTCTCGGGCTCGGCCGCTTCGGTGTCTTCTCCTGCGCACACCCAGCGGGAAGGCATTTTTCAAAGCGTTTGCGCGAAAATAAATTGGCAGTTAACAGTTTCTAGACAGCTTTTTGCCTGAATTTCTGTTGTCGCCACAGCAGAGGCAAAAAGGAGACAAAGAGTTTCTTTAATTTTTTTTTTTTTTTTTGCCAGAAACTGTTCTAATAGTTAGTACTCCTTGATCATTGTTAAACAGTCAATAACTAACGAATATTCAAAACATACTAATATTTTTCAGCACATTCTTACTTTCCCGTATACAAACGTATATGCGGATATACAAACGTAATACATATGTAGTATACGAAAATGTTATGTAATGCTGAGAAAATCGATTTCGAGATTTCAACGGAAATACACGTTTTGGGGTCCCTGATACTGAAAAAAAGTGATTTTCCGATCAGTCCGACTGTCCTTCAGTTTGTCGGTCTGTGAACACTACTAGCGTCTAAACCATAAGTACGATTTCTTCCAAAATGGATATTGCCCGGTCGATCTGGTTCCACTCGAGGCGCCGCCATTGTGAAAAATTGTCTTTAAAATTTGGGTGTACTTTACATGAAGCCTCCCGGACATTTTCACAACTTTTTAAAAACGGCTTGAATTTTTTCTTTAAATTTCTTATAAGAATAGAGGAAAATACACGTATAAAGATGGCATAGGTCCTATTTCCACGGTTAACTCTGAATTTTTGAAAATTGCAAAATTTTGAATTTTTTTCGGCCTCTTCCTAAAACTACGAAATTGAAGATAGAGATTTCTCATTCAAATAGAATTTGTTCTCCACAGTGAGTTCTTTCGTTAAGGTCATGTGCATTTGTTTTTAAATTTTAGTATTTTTCGCGCAATATTGCGTGCAATATGGTCAATTTTAAAATATTACAAAACAAAGATTTTCTCAAAAACGGCTCCAACTTTTTTCTATACATTTTTGGTAAGGATAGTGCCTAATGTACTCTATGAAATGATATAAACATACGTTTGCTCTGTTCTTTTGTTTTTGCAAAAATTACAAAATTGTAATTTTTTTTACTTGTCTCTCATGACGTTAATATTTACATTAGCGGCGATTTGTTCACACTATTACATTTATGAGTGCATGTGCTTTAAAAAATATCTTACAAAGTTTCTCGAAAACTCAACCGTTTTCTGTGAAAACTAGCTTAAAATTCCGCAATTTCAAAAACGCTCAAACCCCGTTTTCTCATAAATGGCTCCAAATTTTTTCTTCAAACTTTTCGAACGGGTAGTGCAGTTTTTAATATGATGTAAAGTTATTTTGTGGGTATTTTTTGTTTTCTTTTAAATTAAACAAATGTAATTTTGTTGAAAGATCTCTCACACCGTTAATATGCACATTTCACACGATTTGTAAACACTATTGTATTTGTGAGTTAAAATGCTTCAAATGACATCTAATGAAGTTTTTCGAAAACTCAAAAATTTTCTATGATAAAGAGCTTTAAATTTCGCATTTACAGCAGTGTTTTAAACACCATTTTCTTAGAAACGGCTCCAAATGTTTCAATGAAAATTGCCATGTAGGACGAGATTTTACTCTTGCTTAACATTCTTAAAATAATATTCCCTTTCTACTATTAGGAAACAGAAAAATTAATAAAATGTACTTTGGGCGGCGATAAATGGCAGCTGACAAGAGTATGTGGCAAGTCCGAATAGCTAGCCGAAGCCCAAAGAAATAGAAAACTAATACGGGAAGTCACTGCCATTCTGTAGCACCACTAGTTCTTCACAACTGCAATAGTTGTTAAAATATTTCAATTACTTGTAGGAGGGCAATATTTTAATGCACGCATAAGCGTGCGCAGCCTAAAATAAGAAGGTAACGCCATATCTGGGCTCCCTTTTCCATTATTTTTACTTTCTTGCTACGGCTACCGCGGAAGAGCAAAAGTTACGTAATGTTGCGCGACAAAACGGCGAATTTTCGGCAGAAAAACTCTTTTTACAGGGCCTTGGCTACAAAAAATGGATAAATACATATGCTAAATTTATAAAAAAAATCCTCTGACACGGGGTGTAGCCAGAATACATGTTTTGTTGGTCTTTGATACCGAAAAATCGATTGACAGAAAAATATCTTTCCGTCCGTCCGTCAGTCCGTCCATGAACGTTAGCGGCTAAACCGTTCAGCCGATTTTCTCCAAAATTGATTTTTCGTGTTCGATCTGGCTGATGTCGCCGGCCCTCGAATTTGAAACCGATATTTTAATTCTAGGGGGTAATTTACATGAAGCCCCTGGGACATTTTCAGAACAATTGCTCCATCGTTTTTTATTCAACTTTCTTATTGGATAGTGTGAAGGACGTTTAAGAGAATGGTGCAGCTCTCATGTTGCACTCATGTTGCTCATGTTGAAAACCCTAATTTTTCGAAAATTGAAAAAATTCAAATTTTTTTTCTGCGTCTTCCTACAACTATAATATTAAGATAAACATTTTCTTCTTAATAAAATATGTTAATGAAAGACAGATATAAAAATAATGGCATGTTCAGTTATTCAAAAACATGAGTATTTTTTGCGCAATTTTGTGTCAAACATAGGCAATTTTTATTTACTTTAAACACTCTTTTCCTTCAAAACTATTTTAGCATCACAAGTTTTATTTACATAAATGCTGCATTTTGCTATTAAATAAGTTAAATAGTTTACAAAGTCATTGAAATTATAATTTTAATGATGCAATTCAATAAATTGATTTCATGTTAAATCATTGAAAGGGTTACAGAGCGGCTTGGGACGTCCCAAATGTAGAACAATTCCCCACCAAATGGTCAGGTTAAAGTGGGGGAGGGGAAGCAGGGATATTTAAGGAAATAAAATATATTACGTAAAGCTACGAACCCCTTTCAAAATTTCTGGGAAGCCACTGCCTTCCTGGCCATTCTTCTGCGCACGCCTACGGATGCAAGCTTGGAAAGATTTGTGTACACTAATTGTGCTTTTTAAAATCAATATTAATATAGTCATTTAGCTCAAAGTTTTTCGCCAGAATTCAATTTCTGTAAAATTATCGTAAAATTGAAATCGATTTATGACCTGTTGGCAATATTTGCTGTGAAAATATTGTTTAAACAACTGATGAGTATTTTCTCACAGAACTTCGAAAATAACGTTTGATGATTTTACTTTTCCGTATAAACCTAACCTAGGTGACAGATGGCAGCTGGCATGAGGATGTGGCAATTTCGAATAGCTAGCCCAGACCCAAGCATATAGAAAACTAATAGGGGAATGTCTGTGCCATTTTGTAGCACCACTAGTTTGTACTGATTTAGATCAGCGGGTTCTAGACATTTTCATTACAAATAGTTTTATGCCTCATGACTTTATTCAATTTCAATGATCAACATTCATTACATCTAAATAATTGTTTCCTTAAATCGATAAATAATTCTACTTCACCTGTTGCATATTTGTTTATATTCGAGAAAAAATTAAAATATATAATCATTTCGTTTTTGGCCATAGTTAGCCGAACGAAGCTGTATTAGTGTCGAATGAAATCGGCCTTTGCCACCGCGAATCGCTAGAGTTGCTGATCAATACGTCATGATAGATCATTCAACACGGAGATATGCTACAGTCAGGGTTGGGCAAAATACATGAAAAATGTATTTCAGATACAAAATACTTCGCCGAAAGTATTTAGATACAAAATACAAAATACTTTTATAGAAGTATTTTAGATACAAAATACAAAATAGTATTTTAAAATACTTTAGAAAATACAAAATACAACCAACGGTGTTTTACAAATAATTAGTTTCTATCCTATTTTTTCTCTTTTAAATGATTATACACGTTCAAAATTCACATTTAAAGTCACATCACATTTAAAATTCTATTATTAAAAATATATAACATTCTTTACACAAAAATGTTTCAAATGAAATTTTCAACCCATTTCAGGTATGAGTATGGGGTCATCCATAAATTACGTATCGCAAAAGGGGGAGAGAGGGGGTCTGAGGCAGCGTTACGCTGCTTTACGTAAGGGGGGAGGGGGGTATTGAAAATACTTGAAATTTGCGTTACATAATTTATGGACGGCTCCTATCATTTGTGATGCATCTTCATATTTTAAGTCTGAAAGGCATCTTATCCATGCTAAGAGCCGAAGGAATACTTGGAGTTTAAAGATCTCACCATAAGTTCTTGGAAGGTGATAGATTGGGACAAATATTGCAGGTTATAGACAATTAACCAAGATGCCTTTCAGACAAAGTTAGACCGTACATCACAAATGATATGGATATCTGATGAATACCGCGGATTTTTAGGTTTTAAAATATGCATTTTAGTAGGTACCTAAAATAGGTTCTTTCAGCATCTGTTAGGCTTTTTAAGTGGTAGAATTGGCACTAATAAAACTCGAAACTTACAAGAAAACTCACTTTTTGACCATTTATTATATTTCTCAAACATAAGAACATAATTCAATATTAGGTAGAATCAGTATTGAACATTTTGCAATAATACTATTTATGAACAAGTTTAATAGTTATAATTATTACTATCATAGTTTGTCTCACAATAAATTACTAATACATTCTCCAAGTTTTCAAGAGAAAATGAGTGTTTCTTATCGGTCAAGATCACTTTGCTTTCGGGGAAATTCAATGGCTTTATCTTAGAAACGGTGGCAGCTTCTCCACGAAGTCAGGAAGTAGTGGCGTGGAGACTTTTATCGCTAGATCCTTGTCCGGTATATTCATTTCTCGCTCCCTTACAGGCAACAAAATGAGGAAAGGGGATTCAAGGGTTTGTTAATTATTAATAATGTGACATGAGTGGAGCACGGTCAATGGACTTTACTCCTCTCAAGTAGTAATTTACAGAAAATTAATGTAATTTTGCCAAATGTTTGTGTAATAATCAATTGCAAAATAAAATATGTATATAAAAAAGGAGGATGAAAAGGTACAAGAGGACAAATGCAATTTAGGTTGTTAAAAATAACTTAAAATTAATAACATCCTTGTCTGTTGTGGAGACACAGAAGAAAAAAGTAAAAGAAGCCATAGACAAAAAAATGAGGTAAATTAGTCTCATTTTAGGTTTTTAAACGTAGAATAGATACAAATAGGCATTGATGTTGAAATAGGCTCTTTTAGGCGCTATAAAATTGACGCGTTTTAGTTCAAATACACCTAAAATGTATATATAAAGCTTCATTTAGTACAAGGTACCCAGGAAAAAATGGATTTTTACCTAAATATACCATCACGAAATATTATCTCTTAAAAATACCGCAAGCACAAGTTTTTAATCACTGCGCACAACCACAGGGCCACGAGGCACACACAACAGATTCTGGCACGGGGAGCCTGCTCTCCGAGAAATTGAATCGGAGCTTGCGATTACAGCCACGTTGTAAGAAATATATCGTGATTACAGCGCTCCTCCGGTTATCTCCGGTTGAACCGACGACGGGGAAAAAACGTAATCGGAGGAACCGGGGGTCCGGTTGCACTCGTCCGTGTGGCGGGACCCCCTCCATTTACTCGCCCAATGAATGTTTGTGACGGATTAATAAAAAGTATTTTTGTATTTTGAAAATACAAAATACTATCAGAAAGTATTTTCGATACAAATACAAAATACATGTTTCAATATGTATTTTCGATACAAAATACAAATTACAAAAGTATCGAAAATACGTATTTTAAATACAAGTATTTTCGATACTGCCCAACTCTGGCTACAGTATGATCGGTACACTGTAGTAGAAGTATAGCATATTTTTATTGGCAGTAAAACGTATGTTTACTGAACCAAAACACATATTTATAAAATAAACTTTAAAAGAAAATGAAAATTGTGAAAATATATAAGACAATAAATTACAAAATGAATAATAAGATAAGAAGAAAAGAACAGAAACATATTTAGATATAAAATATAAGTAAAAATGACATAAATTCTTTTTTGTTTATCTTTGAAATAAAATTTACAATAATTGGGATAATAGTTTTATCCAAAACCGGTAGCAATGAACAAATAGAAAAAGGTTCAGGTCCTTCAGCTCAATAGATTCAGGTCCTCCACCACTTTTCAAATCACAATTTTACTACTGGCAATTTAATGCCCAAGTAAACTGCAGTTAAGAGACGTATGGTTGCTTCTAATGCGATTAAGAGTGACAACGACTTTGCGTGGAATATCAAACAGGTGAAACCAAGGTTTCTTATAATTATTAAATTTGACATACTGGATGGCTTGGATCAAATTTCTTTACCTTTACAGGATTTGGCTGTACGCACAAAGTGGAAAAATTTGAAACATTGGATTAAGCGAGTTACAAAAGTTCTACTGTACTTCGAACATGGAATATATAGGTTTCCCGTTACGAGTCTTTACCACTGCCCGCATTATCATTTTTAACCTTTTTACTTCTAAAATTTCTATTTCTGACTGAGAAGCTTCTTTAATTTCATTTGAAAAGTTTGTGGGAATTCTCTTTATAATTCATTTTCTGTATTTTCTAAAATCGAGAACAAAAGCCTTGTGCCTGCAAATCTTTGTCTTTAATGAAAAATTGGTGTCATTGCGTTTTTCAAATACCACGTCTACTTTATACATACCTTTTTTTCTGACATCGAAGTTCTTGCATTTCTTCTTCAAGAGAAAATTTCCAACTTTGTGAGCAATGAGAACTTAGTTGTCTGGTTTTGAATTTATACCAATCCTCAAATAGGTTCACGGTTATTAATTGAAGAAATATCAGTTTTCGAGAAATCAGAAGAAACTGCACTGACTGCGGGATTAGATGTTTTGGAGGTCTTGTTAGGAAGATCATCAACGTTGTCATTAATATAGTCTTCTCGTTCTCTCTTCGATTTCGACCGATAGTCTTCATGAACGATCCACCCGTCTTCTCATTCATAATTTTATTTCGCAGCCCGTACAAACGGGAGTATTTTGTTGATGACAGCAGCACTTGACGGTCTAGATGTTGTAAATAAAGAGGTTTAATAGAATTGTTACCACGTTTTGGAAGTAGAACTTCCCGGAGAGCATTCAAAGTGAAGAGAAGAAAGGTCACAAATTACACTCTCAGCTTGACCACTTTAGCGTTAGTAAACTGTAAAAAAAATATATTCCGTCAAAAACGCAGCTATATTCATGTTCGCCCCATTCGTACATTGTGGGTCTAGCGCACCGGTGTTGCGTCACACGGCACTGCTCAGCAACAATGAAGCCCAGGTGAAAACAATTTGAATGGAAAATGAATTAAAATGAAGCGCAAGTTTCTGCAAATCTGCAGCACCATGTAGAGGATTTACAACAGAATTAATAGCACATTCACCCTCTAGGTGAAAAAACAATTAGGAATTGCCAACTTTCATGGAGATTGGTCACACGGTGTCGGAGTTTCGCTCTGATATATATATATATATATATATATATATATATATATATATATATTGCGATGTGTCGTATGACCATCGCACGTCGCCATCCCAGTGTCACGCCACATTAACAGAAGCTCGGAAGGACGGACGGCCTCTCGCCTCGCCTGATCAGTTCCGCACAGCTGCGTAGGCCTCTCCACACCCTGAACAATAAATCCACCCCCTTTGTGCCTCCAACAAAATGAGTGACTCCCGGAACAAACGCGTTATAGACTTGGCGCTAGCACGCAGCAAGATAATCCCCTAAGTCCAATAAACATATCACAAGTCACAGCAGAAGAGCCACGTGCGCACTTCTCTGTGCTAAACAAAGACATCCAATGGCCGCGAAAGGAAGCGATCATCTTATCCAACCAGGTTACAAATGACATAGAAAATTCTGGAACTCAACAAACCGACCTATGAAAACGCTGGGCAGGAAGCACGTGATAACCCTTGCATGGTGCGAAAGAAAGAAGGGGGAGAAACACAGCGAGAGGCTCGAATTTTTAGACGGGTGAAAAACACGAGAGAGGGTGGTCGAGCAGAGAACGGGCAGAGATAGCGGAGGACGGTTGAAATTATCCACAACATAAAGTTACAGTTAGAGAGCGGCCGAATATCGGCTCTTAGCGAAAGTTACTAGTGAGAGCAACGGTGAAAGACGACAATAGCGGTTGGTGAGAGGCAAGCATTGTGCCGACCACCACGAAACCTGCCCGGCCTCCGTCCAGCCGCGGAATTTATTCCACACAGCCAGATTTTGGCTTACAACGTCATACGCGGTCCAGGTGACGTGTGACGGCCTGAGACGCGCGCCAGCGCTACGTCATTGCTGCGCTGACATCCACCGCCGACATCCCGAGCGCCGGAGCATTCATCCCGGGGGCAATTGTGAGGCCTGTGTTCCCACGCTCCAGTGTCGCCCCTGAGGGTCCGGCTACATCAATCCATCGATCGGTGAGCAATCCCGTCGCGGTGACGTAGCCATTACGCCATCAACACCTTGTAAGTCATCATCATCATCATTTGTTTGGTAGCCAAAAACAGTATTTTCGTGTCTGCAAGAACAGTTTTTCTAATAAATGTGTCCCCGCCATTTTGGCCGGGTGAAAAACTTAACTTCTGAGTAAAGTGTTCATTATTTTTGAAACAAATAAACCAATGCAATCCTTCGACCCAGGGCACCCACCCCTGAGACGCTCAACGCCGGCAGTAAAATAGCAGGTAAGTGGGCGTGCGCTTGGCGCCCCTTTAAATAAATTTAGCGCGTGTCCCCCCCTGCTATATGGGAACGACCGTCATATCATCAGTGTGTCGGCGCTTCCATTCTGTGGTGTGACCCCCCCGATTCCGTTCCAAAGAATCGGCATCCGACGTGGGCGGTTGCATCACAATATATCTTTCATTGTTTAATACGTTTGTTAACACACAAGCTCTAAACTATCTATAATTATGCTTTTTGAAATATCCATAAGTTTTTTAGTGCTCTATGGGAACTGAAAATGGCGAATTATCTCAAACTTTCGAACCAATGTTTCTCAAAAAACTATATATGGAAAATTTCCCCTCAAAAATCTCCACAATGGAAGAGTTCAATTCTTTCCGATATTTCGAAAGCCTGATTTCGACCGAATATGGAGACCGAAAAATCAAAAATACTGAAAAATGTAGGGTTTTTTTCAAACACAAAAAATATCTATTGCGTAGAACGAAAATTACAGCATCGCGCCAATTGAAAAGATCTCTCAATATTTTGTCTTAGAACATTTTATCAACTTTTTAAAGTACGTATGTACTACATTTCATAATTCATGCCAACTATTTTGTATATTCCGAATTACCGCATATGCGGTTATTGCACTGTATACATTTGAAAACATGGTGTACATCCTGTAGATAAAACGAACCCCAGACGACGTCTGACGTGAGTGCATTGGTGTCTAGTAGACAACACATGCAACCGTTGGTATCCTAGACTCTGTGTACTCGAGTGGATGTCACTAAAATTGAACAGCGAACATATGTAAAAGGTTCTGCTCGTGACAGAATTGCTCGTGAGTGTAGCCCAGCTACGAGAAGCTTCAGATGAAGGCGATCCCCTAACGTACTCTTGCACTTGGGTGGAGGCCTTGAAACGTGGACGCGTAGCAACTGTTGATCTGCCGTACAGTGGACGTCCAGGTCTGCTCATACAGAGGTGTAAAGTGGCTGTTGTCGAACACTGTTTAGCGGATGAAAGGCGTTGGACTGTGGCGGAATTAGCCGCATATACTGGTATGTCAACATCGACAGTGGGCACGAGCATATGAACCAGAACCAAGGAGGCAATCAAACGAATTGCGGCGTCGTGGGTCATCATGAAAACACAAGTTTCACCAGAATCCATTACCCATGAATGTCATGCTTATTTTGGCTTATGACAGTGAAGGTATTCTCGTATGTCATCAACTCATGAGTGTCAAATTGTCGCTGCCACGTACACGTACAGATGATTCCTGCTACACACTCTGCGTCGTACACTGTCGTCGGAAACATCCAGAGTTTCTCAACAACGCAACTCTCCTCCTTGATAACACAACGATATTCAAAATTACCGGCCAATTTCTCTTTTGTCAGTTTTCTCAAAAATATTAGAGAGGCTTTTTTACTCATGAATGGAAACTTTTCTCAGGAAAACAAAGCGTTTTTAGACTCACAATACGGTTTTAGAAAATCAGAATCTATGGAAACTGCCATTTTTTCTTTTCTCAAAAATGTTGCTTCATCAATAGACCAAAATGAAGTACCCATTGGAATATTCTTAGATCTTTTGAAAGCTTTTGACGTAATTGATCATAACATCTTGAACTCAAAATTACCTTCGTATGGAATTCGTGGTATTACCCTAGATTGGATAACTTCGTACCTTAAAATCGGACTCAAAGAATAGAAATACCATACTGGCACGAAAGGACATTACATACTTATGTTTCCAGTTCTTTGCCAATTGAACATGGGGTCCCGCAAGGTTAGATCTTAGGTCCTATCCTCTTTCTGTTATATGTAAACGATGTGCCCTCGTCTATTAAAAATGGAGGAACGGTTCTGTTTGCCGATGAAAGGAATGTTCTTTGCAAAAAAGAAGCAGTAAACACGATTAAAGCAGTAGATACGATTAAGTACGATTTCAGAAGTTTCAAATTGGTTTAATAATAACAAATGAATTGTTAACGAAAGAAAAACTGTTTCAATGCACTTTTGCATTTCAAATCGGAAATTGCATGTTCCATTGAAAATGAACAATATGCAATTAGCTGATGTTGAGGCAACAAAATGTTTAGGTCTTTTAATTCAATCAAACCTCAAATGGAATGTACGTATAACAGAATTAAACACTAAATTAAGTTCATTATGTTACGCATTCAGAATTCTTTCAAATTCTGTCAGCGTTCATGCAGCTCGTTGCGTTTATTTTGCAAATGTACATTCCCGCCTGAGATATGGCATAATATTCTGGGGAAGCTCATCCTGTAGTACTCAGACTGTAGTAGACATCCTGTAGTACTATTGCAAAAGAAAATTATTCGAATAATGAAAAAATGCCTTCCACGTGATCCCTGCAAGCCTCTTTTCATTGAGATTGGAATCTTGCCATTGCCTTGTCTATTTATTTACGAATCTGTAATATTTGTCAAAAATGACCTACTTAACGGAGGGAACATATTTTCATGTAATATTGATATTTATAATTACAACACACGCCGTAGAAATCACGTGCATCAAGTGTCAGTATGAACAGCTCAGTACAAGAAATCAACATACAATACATGTACGTTACTTTACAACGCATTGCCAGATGACATAAACAATTAAAGTCGGTATACAAATTTAAGTTAAAAGTAAAATCTTTTCTGCTGCAAAACTGTTTCTATACAATTAGAGACTATACTGATCGTCAAAAAGAAAAATAATGTTTATTGTAACAAAACAATGATATACAATGAATTAGTTTACGTTTGTATTGTATACATTTAAAAAAATATTTAACACGCCTGTAACAAGGAATGTACTTCAGCTTCCGGGTCAATGACCCCCATCTCGATCAGGTTTTTGCCCAGTTTCCCTGATCCATTGAGCAAATGCTGAGATGGCCCCTTGTTTTGTTTCTGGACGTAAATGTACGTAGCTTCACTGTGCGCACGTTTTGTTGAGCACTCCTTTTGCTAGAGGTAGGAGTAGAACTATTTTGTTAGCAATGCAGAAAAATCAAATCAGCAGTTCACTTACCGTTGAAATTGATTTTCTATAACTCGGGAACAAACATTTTTCAAAGTTTTATTTTTCCTAAAATAATAATTATTTTCTAAATTATTGTTTATAGTTTTTCAAATGTTGCTTTTTTCTGGGCCTCAAGAAAATATGCGCAGATAATCTCTTTCCACACACGTCATATACAGTTTTTACTGTTTTTTGACCAAATAAAAAAAAGCCACACAGCCTGTGTCCAGAACCCTGAGGCGGTGGAGGTGGGAGATATTGGAACACCCTCCATACTCCCCTGATCAAAGTCCGTGCAACTTTGATCTCATTCCAAACTAGTGGTGCTACAACAGTACATACTTTCCCGTATTATTGGAAACAGCTACGTGAAATATTGTACTTTCTGCCTTCTTAGCTATTATTTGAAAACTTCCAGTTCAACCAATGGCGTTTCTGAAAATGTGGAATTTTGAGCTAGTTTTTATAGGAAACGGTTGAGTTCTCGAGACATTATTTAAAGCACATGTACTCATTAATATAATAATGTCATCAAATCACCGCTAATGTAAATATTAACGACGTGAGAGGCAAGTCAAAAAATTACATTTTTGCAATTTTTGAAAACACAAAAGATCATGGCAATATGGCATTTATGTCATCTAATTGAGTAAATTTATCACTATCCATACCAAAAGTTTAAATAAAAACGTTTGAGCCGTTTTTGAGAAAATCTTGTTTTTGAATTGTTTTCAAATTGCACATATTGCACGCAATATTGCGCAAAAACTACTACAATTTTCAAACAAATGTACATGACCTTAATGAAAGAACTCACTATGAAGGATCAATTTTATTTGAAGGAAAAATCTCTATCTTCAATTTTGTAGTTGAAGGAAGGCACGGAATAAAATCGAACTTTCGCAACTTTCGAAAATTCAGAGCTATCTGTGAAACTCGGACCTATGCCACGTTAATAAGCGTATTTTACTCTATCTTACAAGATGTTTAAAGCAAAAAATTAGAGCCATTTTTGAGAAAATTTTGAAAAAAATGTGGGGGGCTTCAGTGTAAAGTACCCCTCCAAATTAAAATATCAGGTTTCAAATTCAAGGGCGAGATCAGCCAGATCAATTGGGGAGTATCAATTTTGGAGAAAATCGGCTGAACGATTTAGTCGCTAGCGTTCTTCACAGACAGGCGGACGGACGGACGGACAGACAGACGTTTGTTTCAATTGGTTTTTTTGGTATCAAGGACCCACAAAACAGGTATTCTGTCTGCACCACGTGCTAGGAGATTTTTTCTTAATTTAGCAACTGGAATTATCCACTTTTTCGTTACCAGGACCCTGTAATAAGTTTTTTTTGTCGAAAATCCGCCGTTTTTTTTCAAGCAACAACGTTTTTTTCAAGCAACATAATTTTCACTATACTATACATACGTAGGAAGGCGGTGAATACCATCAGCTGTGTGTGATGCATCTATGCGCAGCACCTCTCGTCGATGCGGTGCGTGGAAAGCTCTTTGCAAACAGGGAGGACATTGTAACAGCGCATCGACGAGAGGTGGCGTACATATATGCATCACACATAGCTGATGGTATTCACCGCCTTCCTCATCATTGGCAAAAAAGTGTGGACGCCTTATTTTGAAGGTTGTTAGCTCGTAAGAGTACGAGTATTACGCATACTCTTTTGTTTTTGTGCATATGTAATATCAATAAAACAATAGTTTCTATTTACGCATGTCAATGTCACTTGCCCATAACGCCTTAATTGTCTGTAAAAAAAAAGCTTCAAATTTGTCGGCCCCGTGGCCGAGATCGCTAAAACAATAGTGCCGTAGTGATCTCGGACCGAAGGGTTGGGGGTTCGAGTCCCGCCTCGGGCGTGGTTGTGTATGTTCGTCTTTTCACCCCCCTATCATCATCATATTGTTTCATCCTCATACTAAAACGTTAAATCCAATAGTGGTCGCTATTGATCTAGTAGTTGATAGTGACCGTAAATTTAAAAAAAAATAAAACAAAAAAATCTTCAAATTTCGCACATTCACTATCGCTTAAACGCCATTTTCTTAAAAACAATTCCAAATTTTTCAATGAAAATTGCCATTTAGGACGAGCTTTTACACTTCTTTAATATTCTAAAAGTATTATTTCGGTTCTACTATTATGAAACCGAAAAATTGAGAAAATTTAAAAGAAAATGTACTTTGGGCGGCAATAGATGGTAGCTTGCAAGAGTATGAGGCAAGTCCGAATAGCTAGGCTTGACTAAAGAAAATTAAAAAAAAAAGTAATAAGAGAAAGTCTGTGTCATTCTGTAGCCACACTGGTTTGCTTATAGCTCCAAATTTCGCTAAACCGTTCAGTAAAGAAATATACTTTAGGACATTCAATGTAGATACTCTTTTTTTTCACAGAGTCATGATTTCCGTAAAATTGATGAATTTTGAGCTATTTTGAAAAAACTTAAAAAATGAGATGTTCGCACTTTTTTGGTTAAAAAATGTGTGAAAAACGTAAAAACCTTGCAGTAGTAATGCGGAGATTTGGGAACGCGGAGAACGCGGGAACGCGGAGATTTGGGAACTGATATGGTAGCCAGCACAATATCACCAGAACGCTAGAAGGAAATCTATTTTGTCTTACACAAGTGATGAAAGTTTTGCGGCGAAGAATATGATGTTACTGAAAAAGATAATCGGCAATACTTTAAAGGAGATTTCCCACTCGGAGGGGAAAAAACGTTTATCCTGTGGTGGATGCGGTTAGATACTTTTCCGCATTTTTCTGACAGGGAAAGATCTTGGAGAGTTTCCCAGAATACTATTTTTGTAAAATTGCTAGAAGTTGACTGTTACAAAAGAACCCGTAAGAATATATTCATTTCAATGCATAACAATGTTATTTGGCATAGGGAAAACCAATACTGTAGAAGAAGCGATTTGGAAAGTGGTATTACATATGATTCTTAGTTATCTTTACCTAGAAATAGATCTTGAAGAAAGTTCATGTAATATTTTCTGGAAAATAAAACAAGCAGTTTTCGTGTAATTCTCCTTGAAGTTAATGTAATTATAAAAACATTTTCTTATAAACGGCTCTAAATTGTTACTTTCAATATTTTTCACGGATAGAGCAAATGACATTAAAAAATAAGGTCTAATTTTCATTGAACTCTCTGAATTTTCGAAAATTGCATATTGAGTATAATAGGAGTTAACATTAGGTTTCTAAATGTCGAGTTTGCTCGAGCGACTGTCTGTTGAAGCGGTAGAGAACATGGCGAGTTAACTCGATGGACTTGTTAGGATTTGGTACCGATCACCTGGTATTGATTGGAGATATCTCAGGAAACGAGAGGCTCCGTCCTTTGACCTCCGCGATTAACATGAAAGACGTTTGTGTTACGTGTAATTTCGAGCGAATTATACACCAAAATACTTTGTTATCCAACAGTTTATTAAAAAAAGGAATTCACTGCATTTAATGAATCTAAATGGAAACCTTATTTTACCAGTATCCTGTCGACACGACAGTGCATTTTGCAATTTTACTACTCCTAATTTTGTTCATTTTTCATCAGTTGTCAATGTATACTGTTTTAACAATTTTATTTGCTGACTAAATTATAATTGATTGAATATTTTTAGCGCACTTAATATCGGAATATTCCGTTTTTCTCACCCAAGGTACGCTTTCATAGAACTCAAAATGAAAAACCAACGCATGATATCATTCAAATGATGAATCAAGTATCAAATATTGTAGTTTTTCGAATATGTTCTTACATTATTTCTCAATATTTTATTTCATCTAAGAGAAATTTGCTAGAAAAAATAGATGTACTATAAATATGACGGTGGTAAAAACCAATTTATCAATGGCGGCGACATACTTGAAAACATTTCTAACAAATTTCATGCCCGTTATTTCCACTGGGAAATGCAAACGCGAACTATTATTATCTGCGCGAAACATTTTGAGACCAGAGATAGGTTCTATTCCTACAAGCAAGTTTCAAGTTAATTGATGCGGTAAAGGATGAATGTCAGAAGAACCGCTTTCATATGATGTTGACACCGTCACCACAATGAAAACCACTAAAACCATTGCTATGCGTTTGTACCTACTTGTCTACAATAACATATGTTTATACCAAACCCACTTACAAGTTCCAGTTCCTTCAATTATGGTGGTGTCAATTCCACACTGCCACCGCCACCATCGTAAGAAAATTTGGAACCATTCTAAATCGTTAGTACCGAACTGTTTCACAAGAATTTTCGTTTGTACCAAAGAAATGAATTAGGATATAGTCATTTTTAAGTGAGAGTGGGAACCTGACGCTAACGTGGCGGGGCCAACTTCACGCTGGCACCGCCACTACCGCAAAAAATTGGAACCATCCTAAATCGTTTGTACCAGATTGTTCCAACAGAGGTTTTGTTTATACCAAAAAACAATTAAGATATAGCCATTTTTAAGTGGGGGTGGGAGCCTCACGCTAACTCTGACATCAGACCCGTCCCATCCCTACAAAAATATTGGAACCTATTCTAAATTATTTGTGTCTCGTTTGTACCGCAATGGTCCATCAGAATTTTCGTTTGTATCAAAAAAACTAATGGTGCCTACAGAATGGCACAGACTTTCCCGTATTAGTTTTCTATTTCCTTGGGTCTTCGCTAGCTATTCGGAATTGCCACACAATCTTTCTTGCCAGCTGTCATCCATCACCGCCAAAAGTATATTTTTCTGTCATTTTCTTAATTTTTCGGTTTCCTATTGGTAGTACGGAAACATCAATTTTAGAATATTAAAGAACATAAAAAGATAGTCATAAATGGCAATTTTCTTTTAAAAATTATGTGCCGTTTAAGAGAAAATGGCGTTTTATCACTACTAAAAATGCGAAATTTGAAGCTCATTTTCACAGAAAATGTTTGAGTTTTCAAAATACTTTATTTGAAGTTATTTGAAGCACTTACACTCACAAATATAATAATCTTAACAAATTGCCGGTAATGTGCATATTAAAGATGTGAGAGATCTTTCAAAAAAATTACAATTATGTACTTTTTGAAAAAAAACTCAAAAAACTTTACACTATCCTAAAGGGTGTAATTAGCACTATCCATTACAAAGTTTCAAGAAATAATTTGCAGTCATGTATGAGAAAATGGCGTTTGAGCGTTTCTGAAAATGCGAAATTTTGAGCTACTTTTCACAGAAAACGGTCGTGTTTTCGAGAAACTTTACTTGACATTATTTAAAGAACATGTACTCGTAAATATAATAATGTAAAAAAATCGCTGCTAATGTAAATATTATCGATGTGAGAAACATGTGAAAAAATTTACATTTTTATAATTTGTGAAAAAACAACACATAGAGCAATATTGCTTTTATGTCATCTCATAGAGTACATTTACCACTATCCCTATCCCTACCAAAGTTTAAAGAAAAAATTTGGAGCCGTTTTTGAGAAAATCTTGTTTTTGTATTTTTTTTAAATTGCACATATTGCACGCAATATTGCACGAAAACTACTAAAATTTTGAAAAACATTTACATGACCTTTATGAAAGAACTCAATATGTAGAACAAACTTTATTTGAAGAAAAAATCTCTATGTTCAATTTTGTAGTTGGAGAAAGACGCCGAAAAAAATTCAAACTTTCACAATTTTCGAAAATTCAGAGTAATCCATGAAAATTTGACCTATGCCGTATTAATAAGTGTATTTCACTCTATTCATACAAGAAATTTAAAGAAAAAAGTTGGAGCCGTTTTTGAGAAAATTTTGAAAATCCCCGGGGGGCTTCATATAAAGAACCCACAAATTTTGAAGAATCTTTTTCAAAATCTCAAAGCTTGGACTAGAATCAGATCGATCGGGGAATGTCCATTTTGGAAGAAATCGTACGTATCGTTTAGGCACTAGCCAGTGTTCACAGACGGACAGGACGGACGGATGTTTTCCTTTCAATTAGTTTTTCGGTATCAAGGACCTAGAAAACGGGGTTTCTGGCTACACCACGCGTTAGGGGATTTTTTTTTCTTAATTTAGCAACTGGTTTTATCCACTTCTTCGTTTTCACGGCCCGGCAATTAATTTTTTTCCGCCGCAAATTGGCCATTTTTTCGCGCAGCATTACATAACTTTCCCTATACTACGTATATCACTCCGTGTATACGTACGTATACGGGAAAGTAATAATTAATATTGTACATATATTCAAGAAAATAAATAAATGAACATTTGAAAGTTATTTTATGTAAAAACTAATTTTTAAGATATGAAAATTTGGTAACCCTAATGATTTCCCCATTGTCCTATTTATAGCACAGCAAAAATGTCTAATTTGTTAAAGTAAATATGTTCAAAAGTTCATGAATTTATTAAAAGAGCCTATATTTATGTCATTCCAATGAGAAATAACCATTTTAACATATTGGAAAAATATTGGTAAAAATGGGTTAAAATAAAGTTTTAGAGGAGCCTACATTGTGCAAATACTTCTAAAATAGATTGAAAGGAATCCCTTTGTAATTTCTTGGTGTGTTCATGCCACAAAAATTAATATTCCCTGTAACATTTTCCTACGGCTACGTTCTATCCTAATTAAGGAATCCTGTCTACAGTTCCCCGTTTCGGTAGGTCCTATCTCTCGGCGTCGGAGGTGGATTCGTCCATCGAGTGCGTAACATTTGGGCCAGTCGAGCGCTGGGGGAAGGCGCCGCTTAGCTCCTTTAAGTTAGAATCGCAAAGTTGTCAAAAACATTTGAAATTAATCTCCAAATTTTTTGTCGCTAATTTGTTACGCAAAATAAAAATTTGTCGCTCTTCATTTGACACTGCTATAACAAATGCTGCTAACTTGATATCAAGTTAGCGGTTAGAGTAACTCATATCTTGATATCAAGTTAGCATCGCAAAAACAAATAAACCACGACACATTAAACCCTCTTTTGCGAAAAGTTCCATTTCTAGTATATTGTTTAAATAGTAACAAAATTTCTTTTACGGTAGGTTGCGAGCGACAAAAAAGCGACAAATTCCCTTGTAATAATTTTTTCTTATTATTATTTCTTGGTTTTCCTGACATTGCGGTGGAAAACAGCATTTTGGGGAAATTACATTTCTGGTTTTGTTTGAAGAGTAACAACATTTGTGTTATGGTAAGTTTTGAGCGACAAAAAAGCGACAAATTCCCATGTAATTAATTTTTAATTTATCTGTGTAGTTTCTTGGTTTTCTTGTTTTTGCGATGCCAACTTGATATCAAGTTAGCAGCATTTGTTATAGCAGTGTCAAATGAAGAGCGACACATTTTTATTTTGCGTAACAAATTAGCGACAAAAAAGCGACAAATTTGAAGATTAATTTCAAATTTTTTGGACAACTTTGCGATTCTAACTTTACGGATCTGCGCCGCTTGCCGGAAGGCGCTCGTACCGGCGGTGCTGGCGTCGGCGGCGGCGGGCGCGGGGGCGGGCGGCGCGTGGTGGCGCTCCGAGTGGCGCAGCCAGAGGCAGTGCAGCAGGCCGTAGGCGGCGCCGCCCGCCGCCGACAGCGCGCCCATGCAGCGGAAGGACTCGCGCGTGCCCAGCGTGCCGATGAGGATGCCGCCCAGGAAGCTGCCGCTGCCGCGCCCTGCGCACCCGCAAGCGAACGCGCTTTTAAACGTTGGCTTCTGGGAAAAGGGAGCTTGGGATTGGGTTTTAATATCGCTGATACAGAAATTTTAAGTAGCTGCAATGTTTTTTGTGGAATGGACTTGACTGCATGGATAGAACCTGACTGACCAAGTTCACATGAGGGAACTTTGGCATACTAATTGTAGTTATGATCTTGGACAACGCCAAGCATAGTTGATTTAATTGTAAACGGAGTTCTAGATAATCTAAAAGAATTCCGTTTCTGGCTCTCCTATAATATTGCAATAACTGCACTTGCGTCAATGTTCATCTGGAAAGCAAAATATCCTTAAACATCTGTTATAATGAAGATGGTGGTGTGTAATAATAGCTAGAAAGATATTAATCTACTCTTAATTGTGGAAAGACGGAAAGAGAAAGGTTATGGCTTCCCCTTTCTTATTGTATCACTAGCAAATCAATGTATGTATGTTCTTGGCGCGACAGCCCGTGAACGGGCTGGGGCCTACCGGCGATGTCCCTGCCTCGCGGCCTTGAGTTAAAGAGGTACGTGTGGTTAGCAGGTAGACAACCCCACGCCGTATTCCGGTCTTCTCAATCTGAGAAGTGAATTTTCTTATCGTCACACAGCAACATATACAGAGACATTGCAAGGAAAACGCACACTATAGTCGTGCCTCGACAGGGAATCGAACCCGGGGCCGCGTAGTGGAAAGCGAGCATGTTGACTACTAGCTTATTTACTAGTAGCCGCGAGGCTAGTAGCTTATTTGCACGAACATAAATTTCAAAAAACTTACGCGACATGGTCTTACCACAGATTCCCCAATAGGTTGAAACTGGAATTCACTTACTCGTAAGTACATAGATATGCATGCTCAAATTCATTCTTCACTTTCTAAGGAAGCATTTGAATCGAATGCTTCTGTTGTAGAATTTCCATTGAATCAAATCTTTTAAAATTTAAGCGGCAATTATTTCAGTGTCGAGATACTTTCAAGATTATACTACAAATGGTTGCAATTTATAATATCCCGCTTTAATTCCAAATATTTTGTCACATGTGTACGAGTAATCTAAACTATCCGCGCGTTGGTCAGTTGTGATCATATTATTGAAAACGACTTCCAGGTCATTATTTTAAATTAGGGGGATTATTGTAAATTAAAGCACTTTTCATTTAGTAAATTGCATTTCTTTTGTGAGTTAGATTTATTATCTTATACTTTAACAGATGCTTCTTATGTGTTATAATGATGCTTCTTATGTGTTAGAATAATGTTATATGTGATGGCAATATCTATTCTCTGTTTTCACAACCACACATGTTGGATTGGAATCATCGACGTTTTTGCATTTGCATTGAATATTTTGTCATTGTTCAGTTTGGTCATCTTGAACATCTTGAAATATCTTCCCTTCTTTGATTATGAATCAAAAACATGCTCTCACAACCTATTAACGTTATGTTCATTCAATTGGAGAAAACACATTCTTATTTATAACATTTGTCTGTTTTGCGAGTGTGTTGACAGTGAAGGAATTTATGAGTTAACCTCCCTCATACGATTTCTGAACTAACAAGACTAATATACAGGTGTCCCACCAACTATGGACCACCCCCATAACTTCTAAACGGTTCAAGATATCAAAATGCAGTTTTCAATTAACAATGTGGAATCATGGGACAAGTAACATGCCGCAGAGAAATTATCTATAATATTTTTAGTTTTCGAGAAATTGAATCATCTTTGATTTTTTAAATGGAACTATATATTTTTTTTCAGCAGCAATGTATAGATCATGAAAAGAGGAATAAAATGATATATCATATGTTAGTATTTTGATGGTAATTTGAGTATAAAATCAGACTTTCTGACATGTGATTTTGAAGTAAACGGTCTTTTCTTGTAGCAGTCCTTGCAACAGTCGCTGTTGGTAAAGATGGCCTTCGCGGCGTCGAGACTGTTTCGTGGAGACAGGGTGTGTGTGAGGGGCGGCCGTGAGGGATAGAGGCGTAACAGCAATTCATGGTCTTGACAGGAAGATCATATGAACAAATATCAATATGAACGATCAGAATGAGAGAGTTTTGCCATTTTAATCTGAATTGAACTTTTCTTCTACTGAAATACCAAAGCAACGATAATCAAAAAGAACAAAATAAAATTAATTTGTAGGACGACAATCATAAAGGTCCTTTTTAAACTTACAAGAATCGAGCTCAGTGTATTTTGGCAGAAACAAGCTCTCGTTTTAAAACATGGAAAGGGAATGAATGATTAAATATTTTTATTGTAATATTTCGATTAATTCATTAAATAATAGATAGGTAGACATTTTCTTTTATTATTTATTGTTAATAAGCTTCTTATTTAGACGCGTACAAAAAGAACAAAGCAATAAAAATTTTGAAATACTCTTGACAGTTTATCAGTGTAAATTTAATAAACTTTAACACAAATGCACATCTGCAGTCACAACTATTAATACTGATTTGAGAATTTCTCACTTCATAATGCCATGTGCTGCCACAAACTTGAAACTCCACAGCAGAAGACGGAAGTGTACTGTTTTCTTTTCCATTTATGTACAGCACTAGAGGTACGGTTGCGCAGTGGACGAATAATCATCTTAATTGAAAATTGAAATTGAAATGCAGTTAAATCAATGGAAAAAAATCTCTTATTCTGATCGTTGAAATGAGTGTTTCTTAATGTGACCTTTGTGACAAGACCCTGGATTGCTTTAGTTAGGCCTCTTATCCCCCATTGCCACCCCTCTCAGTCTCCTCTCTCTCCACGCAAGTCTTGACGCCGCGAAGGTCACTTTTCCGGAAGGCGAGAGTTGCAAGGGCTTCTTCACGAAATATTGTCCGTTTAATTCAAAATCACATATCAGAAAATCTAATTTTATACTCAAATTACTATCAAAATACTAACATATGATACATCATTTTATTCCTCTTTTCATGATCTATCCATTCCTGGTGAAAAATATATATAGTTCCATTTAAAAAATCAAAGATGATTCAATTTCTCGAAAAATAAAAATATTATAGACAATTTCTCTACGGCATGTTACTTGCCCCATGATTCTGCATTGTTAATCGAAAACTGCATTTCGATATCCTGGACCGTTTAGAAGTTATGGGGGTGGTCCATAGTTGGTGGGACACCCTGTAATAATTCTTAAGAATTAATACTAATTTCCCCACTTCAGGGTGAAAACCACATCATAAACATATATTCTACAGTGATCAGCGTGTGTCAATTACTTGTTAAGTTTAAACTACTCGTAGAACGAACCGTGAATAGTGAATAAATCTTTAACATCCGTTATTACGGATATTTATTTACCCTAATTGGCTCTCCTTAGCTAGCTTATTGCTACAATGGGATTCCCATCACGAAACGCCAGATGCATTCGTGACCCCTTTTAAACCGACCTTGGAGTTCCCAGTCCTCCACCGCTCAAGCGTCTCATCTTCACAGGTACAAGAACTCACAGCCCCGACCCGGCGGTCGAGCTTCGCGTGGCGAGGCGAGGCGACTTCAAAGCCGCGCGCTGCCGAGGACGTCCACCCACGGCCGAAGCGCTCCCTCAGTCGACACGCGGCTGGAAATATCTTCAAGGAGCAGCGCCGCCCGCCCTCAGTCCCATTGGCCCGCGCCCGCTTCCGTTTCGGGTTCCGTTGCACGCCACTCGGCCATTCGTTCGCTTTTGTTCAGAATCGTAGCGAACGCCCACACTCTTAGTACGTGTTATACCTTTCCTTCTCTTCTTAGAATGTTATTTGTTAAGTTTCCAATGTCATAAAATATAGTATTTATGGAATTTTTAAATTAATTTCATTATATTATTATATTACATTATAATATAAATTAGTCATTTTATGTTTCTGAAATTCTTTAATTGATCTTCAGAAAAAAGTAGTTAAATGAATTCACTACCACATTAACTGCAGCTGAACCCTTGCGATTACATCGCACAAAAGAAAGAGCTGTAGAAACGTTACAATAGAGAAGTACAACATATGCATTGTATGGAAAATCCAAACCCCAAAAACGTTGTTTCATGTCGTTCAGTACTTATTCTTCAAAACTAATTAATGAAGCTGGTTTACAAATTATGGAACATTACAATCACTATTTATAGTGAGCCCAAAAGCTAAATATACTTCTGAAAATAAAACTGAAATGTTTTCGTATTTACCATTTGACCAAGATCTGCATATAAATGTTATAGTGGACCGTAGTAGGATACCCTCCTATCCTCCGAAACTTAAAATAAATTAATGCTTTACTCGTAATTACGACCACCGAAAATTTTTCGATAAGGGATACGCGTTCTGGACATTGCGTTTGTATACATGCACTAATCTTTGCATTTAAAACACTCAATCTCCTAAATTAAAATAAACTCGCTACATTTGCTTCGTCAACTGTAATCTCACGATGCAAGGATATCCTACCAAGGCTGACTACAATATTGTATTGAAGTTGTTTTTGAAACTGACATAACAAATTCCGGCATATAAGCGTTCAGTCTTTTATTTTAATGTATTGTTAAAATGTAGTGTTTTTACTATAAAACCAATTAATAAGAGAAAGTGAGAGCACATCTAGGGCCCACTACTTTTCAATTAAAGACTAGTGGTACAACAGAACGGTACACACTTTCTCGTACTAATTAGTTTTCTAATTTCCTTGGCCTGGACTAACTTTTCGATTTTGCCCCAACCCCTTTCCAGCTGCCATCTATCGTCGCCCAATCTACATTTTCCCTCTATTTTCCCAATTGTTCGCTCCCCTAATGACAGAACTGAAATATGACTTTCAGAACATTACAGAAGAGTAAAGCAACGTCCTAAATTCGTCTTCGTCGTAACTTCGTCCGAAATTTTCTTTGAAAATTTTGAATTAGACGGACGGACGGACGTTTTTAAAAGAAAATACTTTTTCTGTTTCAGGGGCCCGGCCCCAAAACATGTATTTCTGTTGACATCTGGAAATCGATTTTCCGCAGCATTACATAACTTTCTCTATACTACGTATATTACTCTGTGTATACGTAAGTATGCGAGAAAGTAAAAAAAAATCACGAAATAAGGGTCAGTAGAAAGCGGAAATTTCTTTCTAATCGAAAACAAATAGTGTTTCATGTTTTAAACAGAATGGGTAATATAGTTAGATAGACAAATATCAATAGTAAATATAGATATAGGTAGATAGATTTATTACATAGATGTAGAATAGGACTAACGAATGTATTATCTCATTCGATGCTATTTTGAATTGTTAATAGTAAAACATACGTAACATTTTAGACTCTTCTTAAAAACATATAATCGATTTATCTACGAAATGTTTCAATTGTAATTCGATAGCCTGCGGAACCATATGGCTGGCGTGGGCCATGACTCCCTTGCATTGGGGCCTGGTTCGATTTCTCCTTGGGCAGTCACGTGTGTACACTGTATTGACGCGGTTTGCACCAGATGTACTTCAAGTGAAGGAAACCGCTTCGCTATTCCGAGAAATTTAGGGTCGAAGGAAGGTCATGACAGTCTTTAGAGGTCTTCAAGCTCAACATATTTCATAACACGTGCGGATCAATGGATTTACAATGCCACGTAGATTTGAACGAAATAAGAGTTATGTACGTGATGGAAACTGACTACATCAGAGTAACAAATACAAACTAAACACGAGAGACGATTATCGAAAAACAAAAATTAAAGAAAACATTTGTTTTTGTAGTAAAAACAAAATATTTTTAATATTTCATTAAAAATATTTTTATCAAAGATTTGTATCAATTTGATAAACGTGTTTGCACTAGATCGTTAATATTATTTTTGCGAAAGTCATTGTTATTAAAGAAAACAAAATATAACCCCTCCATTGAATCCCACAAATCGTTTATGTATGACAAAATACGAGTATGCCAGACACATCGAGGAACCTTGATTTCATTGGTTTATTTGTTCATTTATTTGTAGATTTAAGGTATGACATTACACATGCTCTAAAATATTTGATATTTCATAAACAATTTGGAAAAGAACTACGAATTAATTGATATAAGATTGTAATAAATCAAACGTTATAATAGGGCTTTTTTTAAACATACATGATTGAAAATGAAATTAGACTAAAATAGTTCTAGTTATACCTCTGAGGAAGTCTACTTAAGGTATTTCATCGCGTTTAGATGGTGTGACATCAAGAACGGCTTTCGGATTCCCTTGGTTCACACTCGTGTATAATGATGGAGATATTGTGTAAGAGTTGCGCAGTCGCAGATCCAGGAGGTTAGTGGCTTATGTTAATGCACTTATGCTACTGAATGACTCACTGACTGCTATTGAATGGCGTGAGAATTGTGCTGGGACTGGTTCCTGTGTTTTGTGAATGTTCAATATCATGTGTAAGTTGGATAAAAATAACTGCGAATGTATGGTATGTATGATGGATGGTATTTTTAGACTAGGTCTGATGTCATTTGGAGCTCGTGATAACAATTCTGCACATTTTTAGCCAGACGAGAAAGTGGGTTTCTAAATCGTAGTTCTCGACAACTTTGAAATATTATTAAAGACAGAATGTTGAATATTGTTTTTATGTATTATTTTAGAGCATATATGAATTCTAATTGGTACTATGTGGTCTAGTGATGGAAGCCAGAAATTTGGAAGTAGATGTGATGTAATCAATAATGTTTGCCGTTGCAGTATTCAGTTGAATGTGTAGCTTCTGCCTGTGAAATTCGTCCTGTTGGATGTCACATTTCATGCTGCCAGTCGCAAATCCCTAGTCCGGTTTGACAGTCAAGGTGACATAGTATAGTCCGGATCGTGAGACGGATCTTTAAGTTGTCTTGAAGGTCAGGATGTCCGTTTCGGGAAGCCCGGGAGTTACATTGTTTACCTCCGTGTGAAATTAAACGGTTTTCATTAGAAATAGTCACTGCGTTTTAAATTTAGCCTATTAGAATTGAAAATTTCCTCAGTTTTTATAGACTTTGGTATGGTGTATAACGAAGACAAAAAAAACATACAGGTGTAATGTCTGGTACTTGCTGACTTGTACTATCTGAGTTGGTTTAGCGGTGAATTGTCGTTGACATTTTAATACTTGACTAACATATTACGTAATATGCGACTAACAACAAGCGACCAATATTAAGTCTGAAATAATATTTGTACTTCATGGAAATATGCTCTATGTGTAAACTTTTTTTGGAAAATAAATATTTTAGACGTCGCAAAGTGGGGTATTTGTTTGGAAAAGTTGGCCAAAATTGGATTTTTTTATAAATTGAATGATTCCAGAAATTTTTGTTTCCTGGAATAGTTAAGTTATAAGGCTAACTTAAAAAATAGTTACAAAAATCATTCAATATCATTAAATAAGTTATAAATAATTGTAAATAAATACATGTAAATTAATTTTAAATTCAGTAGAAATGAAAAATTATTTACGAGAAAACATGAAGTCGGCTTGACACTGAATTTTTGGCATCACCCCTACAAAATCTCGTTTCCTATATGATGCAATGACAAGGCCTAGATCCAAATTAACGTCTCGAATATTTGTGAAATACATTGTTGACCCCCGAGCTGTGTACGAAATGGAAGAAATAAAATTTAAACAATATAATGCCTATTTTAAAACAGTTTAAAGAAAGACTGTCATCTGGACAAAAAAGGATACACGATTTAGAAATATCGATAGAAAGAAGCTGGCAAGAACACTCCGGATACTAAGAGATACTGCTTAGCTTAAACCTATCTAAAATTATTTTGGCCAAGATTTCAACCGAAGTACCGTAAAGTACCTCGCTAATTCTTGCGGATAGTGCCTACTTTCTTCATCGCCCAGTACGTAACACTTACGGCGAGTAGGAATGGACATTATTTTTCACGTGATGAGTGTTGCTACTCGATTCTCAATTATTCAAATTTTTATATCTTAATTCCGACAAATTTTTTAAAGAGTTTGATTGATTATTCAGTAAAAGAGGGAAGAAACAATTGCTTTGATATGAAAACCGAGGACATATTTCCTAGAAAAAATAAAATCTAATAATCAACAAATATAATACGAGTCGACATGTTAAGGGAAAAAACGTAGTTGTTTTAATCCGCAGGTTATATTTTCAAATAACAAATCACTGTAATATGTATTTTCTGATATACAGAGGATCCTAAAGCTGGCACTTGAGGTACCTATACCTGACACCCTACCCAGATCATTAAAGAGAAACAAGTGTGATTGGGTATGCTTTGCTAATATGTATAAACAAAAAAAGGCCTTTATGTAAGTGTAAAACTTGCTTTATTACCATATATTTTGAACATTAACATCAGCTTAATAGTATTTTTCTGAGTGGTGATTTCCAAGAATAGTAATTTACGTAAGCGTAACTTACGGGATGCCTTAAATAATAATAATAATAATAATAATAATAATAATAATAATAATAATAATAATAATAATGAATTATAAACCTCTAATTATTTCATTCAAAATTTATCGGATGGCATGGCTTCTGAATGGGGCCGTAATAGTTACATTGTGGTATGGTCTTATCATGATTTTAAAATAGAATTGTTACAACTCTTTGAAGAAATCTCTTTACCATAGATGCATGAGTCCTGCGCCTTGATAATCTTTTATTATTAATTAGTTTTTATATTGTATTCTAAGGTAATATGTATATTCTGATAAAGTGTATTCCATCTCTGTTAAATTAATAAATTATTTCTTTTTGTGTTGCCATCCCTCTCCCTTGAATCATGCTTGAACCACGCACGAAACACACACACACACACACACACACACACACACACAGACACACACACTCAACCATTGCGTACTGAAATGACCCCGAGCGAGAATAGACATGACTAACCAAGCGGTTAAATCTATGTGCTTATGCGCCCTTAAGACCCTACCCTTAAGTTTCTCTTTCGTTTGCTGGGATGCGCACTCAGCTTTTCCTATAAATTGTGAGGAACCCCCGCAAGGCATTGCCCTGCAATACTTGGGTGTCTCGTATCGTACTGTACCAGGCACGGCAACTGCATTTCTGAAATATTTTATGAAAATCGTGAGAGTCGGACCTTTTGGCACCAACCCCAAAATGCGAAACGAAGCATCGACTGAGGTATGCAGTGAATTCAGGTTAGAGAAGGTGAGGTGGTATCATGTAAATAGAAATTTACGACTGACATTGTGGAACTCTTAAACACACTGCACCTGACTAGCCTTAAAAACATCCCAGCAGCAGTCGCAAATGTTTATCATATTCTATCTGCACTTCCTCGTCGCCGTAACGTACTTCACCTACCCTGGCCACCTCATGATGGCTAATGTGCACCTCCTTCGGCCAAAGTGTAAAGTAAGCTTCGATGTTGTTCCTACTTTGGCCGTTAACCACCCATTGTGGATCATCTGGGCATTAACTGTCAAATTCGCAAATTAGCCAGATTCTACTGACATTCACCGTGACACACAACCGTAACGGTAACAAGCATCCAAAAGAGTGGTTCCGAACGGGAAACAAATAAATTAAACAAATATTTTTGTCTACAGTTCTTTATTACAGTATATTTTGTTTCTTTCCCCAGTAGGGAGGCGCAAGGCACCAAATCAGGAGCGTTTTCGCTGTCGCACTTGGTCCGTCCGCAAGGACGCGCGCGCGGCGTAGGCCTCCAGGCGAGGCCCCGGGCGCTCCCCGACCGCAGATAAAGCAAGGAAGGGCGCGCGCGGCCGCGCTTCGCATGAGTCACGAGGACGTCGCACGTGGCGGCGACACGCTGCCTGCAGCGGCGCGGCGCGGAGGGGAAGCCGCGTCCCCGCCGCCGACCCCGCTGCACGCGCTTTGGTCCCCCTCCATTGCCCCCTCCCGCCGTTCACCCCCTCCCGATCCCCAATCCGGCCTCCCCACTGGCTATCTGCCCCACCGCATCCGTTTGTTTATCATCCGAGCATTTTGACCTTAATGTGTCAGTGGGATAGCCGTATTCCGTGAATATTATCGAAGGTTGTTTTATTCAGGCACTGTATGTTAGACAGTGCGCTGTCAGTAGCTTAGCTAGGGGAGGGAGCAGAGGGGGGCGGCGCGCCCCGGGTGACACCATTCTAGGGGTGACACCAATTTCATTATTTTTTGGTTGGAATTATATAATTTAAATAATTTACTTAAAAAATTTATATATGAATAGTTTTCTTCGTTTTAGTAGTTTGAAAATTTTATCATTGCAATTATATTGCAATTATTATTAATTACATAGAATTTTTTAATATATTATAAATAACTCTCATGTGCAAATATGTTTGAATTTTTGATAAAATAATGTATAATCAATGCAGCAATAGATATTTTTATACCTAATTTATTGGGGGTGACACCGTTAGCTTCGCCCCAGGTGACACCAACTGAAGCTACGCCACTGTGCGCTGTAAAAATTATTTACGAAGAAACCTTTAATAGGAATAGGTGTACGCTCTGAAAATTGACATGTTCTACAGTACGAATGTGTTTTCATGTCCTCAAAAAAGGTTGATTGACTTTCGAAAACTGCTTTGTTCACGTTAACTATGTATTTCCATACCAGGAGCAACATATCAAAATGTATTAATTCAAAGCAAAGATAAAGAGTTATGAAGTGATCATGTCGCAGAATATACATATTCTGTTTTGATAAAACATTCTTCTTCCTTTATTTGAATGAACTAATGTTCTTTGATTTAGCAAATCTTCGATGTACAATAAGAAATGTTTAAATATAATGAAAATTTGCTTCAAATTGAATTGAGTTAACATTTAATAGGATTAATATTTTGATCCGTTGCGTCACATACGACTTGTGCTTCAGGGAGAAAACGATGGATTGTGTGTTAAAGAAACATATTTATTATTTTGAAAGATATGTTTATAGAAAGCAATATAAAATTAAAAAATACGACTTTAAAATTAGCATTTTCTGAAATTTGAGAAATACATTAATATTTTAGGATATTCTCCAGTGATTTTCTTTCATTGAAACTCATACTTTTCTGCGCACAAGCAAATCGTGCTGTGAAACATCCGCTGTTGCTTACGGATGATCTGGCGTTAAAGAATAGATGCTAAAACGAAAGAACATGGTTGTTGCGGGCTGCATACGCTAAGGCTTGGAAAGGCGTCGCCCTGTATTCGAGCGAGTAACGAGTGACCGTTCAATCCCGAGTAGCCCAGGTGCTCGGCGAATGTTCTCTTTCTTGTATAAAAGACCGACATGCTGCGGGTGGGACGAGCGCTGGACAAATAGGGGGGAGGGAATAACTTTTTGCGCTCGGTAAATAGCGAGCAAATCCTCCCAATGTTCGGTACCCACTGAATGCCGCGTATATGACGCCACTTGTTTCCGAAAACCTCAACGGCTTGGGAAGCAAAGGTTGTTAAACTATTGAGCAGAAATTCTTTTAAATAATTAACGAAATTTTACTGATGTTTCCGGGCGCTTCAACTGTCAACTGCTAAGGTCCTTAATCCCGTAAGTGCAATACATGTTTGTGTCAAGGAATGGGACAGTGAACTTCGCCCGCTGGTTGGTGAGATACGGCGCGGGCCTACATGTTAACTTCCTGGTTTTCCTCCAATCAGGTACCTCCCATCAGCGGGGTACCATCCCAGTCCTCTCGACTGGTCTCCCGATGTGTTGTAGTGCAGTGCGTGTGTAAGTAAGAGGTAAGGATAGGGCAAGGAAGAGGAATGAAAGATCGCGCGCGGTTCGTGGCCTTTTTGTTAGGGTACTGCTCTGGCATTTACATAGGGTTGATCAGAGAAACCACGGAAACTACCAATTAAAGCAGCCGGCTCTGGAAGGCAATGCTTTTCACATTTGTTGGAAATGTGAATAGATATTTTCGGCTTATTTATTGGAATGAAGTGCTGTTTCGTAGTTTATGTTGTCACCTAGAAAATCTTAGTTAATTTGTTTTTCTTTTGAACTTCCTCTGCCGCTTTAAACCTCTACCACACTGTTTCACCCACTGAAACATTTCATAACTCGATATTTTTACCTTTCATCATGTTACAATAAATAGGACATTCACTCAATTTTTACAGAATATACTTCTGATCACTAATACAGCTACAGCCTTTTATTAATACTTGAAAGACGATAACACATTCGTCACGTAAATAAGTAGTTACTTCAGTTTGAGAAACTACATTTTTACTAAATCTGCTTTACTATTATGTGAAAACATTACATTGAGCAACAACTCTTGTTTCAACCAATGAATTACGCTGCAACACAAGTGTTTATGCTGGGAGTGATTATTGGATAAAGAAAAAAAAACGTAGATTCACGAAGCGGCAAAATATCATGCATAGGGGTTTGATGATCCCATTGCTTACATATTTTCATCACTAAAGTAAAACTTTTTTAATTATAATAACTATTATTTTTCAAGAGATTTTGAGTTGATATCAAATCAAAAGGAAAATTACGCTGCCCTGTAGGTGCTATCGTTCCCCACAATTTTCTTCCATTTTCGGAATTATATACTAGTGGCATGTAATCTGCATGTAAATGCTGCAGAATAAAACCACACATGTTAGTTTTCTAAAAAAAAGCACGCACACTGCTCAAGAACAACAAATAAAGTCTTGTATAACACTGCAACATAATTATATAATGCCAAAAAGCAGTTTCCACGAATACTGAAATCAATTAAAGTATACAGGTGTCCCAGGAGGAATCAATGAAAGTTCGAAAATAAGGTCGTTAGTCAATTTTAAGTCTATTTTGTCGGATAAACCCCTTCGAAATTTCTAATGGTTGAGTCGCAATGAGCACTCAAAAGTTGGTTTGAAAAATTAATTTCCGTGCAAAAATATCTTAAAGGAACAGATAAGCACTTCAGAAACATAAATTGTTTATTTACAAAAGAAATGAATTCATATAATGCGAGTTTCTTTTTCTCAGCAAACTTTTGAGTTTCTAATAAAGTTCATGGGAAGTCATTTCATGTATTTCCACTCACAAATCATGTGATGTGTCACAATCAATGTAAACAAATCACTGTAAATGAGAATATGAGTAAGGTAACGACGGGTAACATTGCCATGGGTGAAACAATACCACAATTTGAAACTAGTGCTGCTACAGAATGGTACATACTTTCCCGTAACACTTTTCTATTTCCTTCGGTCTGGACTAGCTACTCGGAATTGCCACAAAGCCTTGCCAGCTGCCATCTATCGCTGCCCAATTTACATTTTCTTAATTTTTCGGTTTCCTAATAGTAGAACGGAAATTTTAATTTTAGAATATTAAAGAACACAAAAACCTCGTCCTAAATGGCAATATTCTTTGACAAATTTGGAGCCGTTTTTAAGAAAATAGCGTTTAAGCGCTATTAAAAATACGACATTTGAAGCTCTTTTTCACAGATCATTTTTGAGTTATCAAAAAAACTTCATTTGAATTCATTTGAAGCACTTACCCTCACAAATATAATAATGTTTACAAATTGCTGGTAATGTGCATATTAAAGATGTGAGAGAAAACAAAAAAAATACCTCAAAGTAAACTTTACGTCATATTAAAGAATGCAATTAGCACTATCCGATCGAAAAGTTTGAAGAATTATTTAGTAGCCATTTATGAGAAAATGGCGTTTGAGCGTTTCTGAAAATGCGGAATTTTGAGTTAGTTTTCACCAAAAAAAAGGTTGAGTTTTCGAGAAATTTTATGTGACATTATTTAAAGCACATGTACTCATTGAATAATAATGTGAACGAATTGCTGCTAGTGTAAATATTAACGACGTGAGAGAGAAGTAAAAAAAATTACATTTTGATATTTTTTGAAAAAGCAAAAAAAAATACAGCAAACCGGCGTTGATGTCGTCTCATAGAGTACATTGAGCACTATCCCTACCAAAAATTTGAAGCACAAATTGGAGCCGTTTTTGAAAAACTCTTGTTTCTGATTATTGTTTAATATTGCACAAATTTCAGGCAACGTTATGCGCAAATTAGTAAAATGTTCAAGACAATGTATATAACATTAATGAAATAACTAATTATGGAGAACAAATTTTATTTGAAGGAAAAATCTCTATCTTCAATTTAGTATTCGTAGAATATGTCGAAAAAGTTTCAAACTTCCTGAAATTTTCGAAAATTTAGAGTTAACAGTGAAAATCGGACATATACCCCCTTGATAAGTGTATTTTACTCTATTCTTATAAGAAATTTGAAGAAAAAATTGGAGAGTTTTTTTGAGAAAATTTTGAATATGTCCGGGGGGCGACGTGTAATGTACCATCCAAATTTTAAAGAATGTTTTGCAAAATATCAAAGCTTTGACTCGAACCAGATGGAAAGGGGTTTCTTCAATTTTGGAAAAATCCTAATCATGGTTTAGGCGCTAGTAGTTCACAGACAGACCGACGGACGGACATACACATTAAAAAAACACCTTTTCGGTATAAGGGGACCCCAAAATGTTTTATTTCCGTTGAAATATTGAAATCGATTTTCCCCAACATTACACAACTTTCCCTGTACATACTCTGCGTACGTATACAGGAATACAGGTATTCATGTATATAGGAAAGTAAAAATACATTAGTGTAAATTCCGCATTTTCAGAAACCTTCAAACGCCATTTTCTCATAATGGCTACAAATTTTTTCTTCAAACATTTCGAACGGATAGTGCTAATTGCACTCTTTAATAAGTTCATTTTCGATTTTTTTAAATTTCACAAATGTAATTTTTAAAGATATTTCACACCATTAATATACACTTTTCCAGCAATATTAAACACTGTTGTATTTGTGAGTTAAAGTACTTCAATTGACTTCTAATGAAGTTTATCGATAACTCAAACATTTTCGTCGAAAAAGAGCATAAAATTTCGAATTTACAGTAGCGCTTAAACGCCATTTTCTTAAAAAAGGCTGCAAATGTTTCAAAGAAAATTGCCATTTAGAACGAGGTGTTGTTATTTATTATTATTAAAATAATATTTATGTTTTACTGTAAGAACACGGAAAAATTGAGAAAATGCCAAAAAAAATGTGTTTTAGGCGGCGAAAGATGGCAGCTGTCAAGAGTATGTGGCAAGTACAAATAGCTGTCCGAGACCAAAAGAAATAGAAAACTGATACTGGAAAGTCTGCGCCATTCTGTAGCACCACTAATTTTACATATCTCCCATGCTTGTAATATGCACATTTCCAGCAACGTGTAGGCATTATTGCTTTTGTGGGAGGGAATTGCTTTGAATGACGTCAAATGAAAAAAATCAACACTTCTATAGAGCTGCAAATTTCGCAATTACAGTAACGCTTAAATGACATTTTCTTAAAAACGGCTCCAAGGTTTTCAATGAAAATTTTCTTATAGAAGGGTTTTACTCTTCTATAATATCCTTAGAGTAATATTTCGGTTCTACTATTAGGAAACTGAAAAATTGAGAATTAAAAAAAAATAGCATTTGGGTCTTCGGCGATCGATGGCGGCTGGGAAGAGTATGTGACAAGTCCGAAAAGTTAGCCCAGACCAAAGAAATTAGAATGTCTGTGCCAGTCTGTAACATCGGTAGTTATTTATCTCTCACAACGTTTATATTTACATTACGGATATTTTTGCATTATATTTGTGAGTATAAGTGCTTCAATGATTTCTAATGAAGTTTCTCAAAACCGGAAGTTAGTGAAAATGATCTTACAATTACGTTGTTTAGAAAAGCTCAAACGAAATTTGATCAAAAACTCATTCAATTTTTTATTGCTTTTTTTTTTATAGATTTTCTTGCGGATAGAGCCAAATGCACTGTATTACATGACATAGTCGCCATTTGAATGAATTCCTTTAATTTTTCAAAACTGACACAAATGTGTGTGTATATATATATATATATATATATATATATATATATATATATATAAAATAAATCACGTCGTTAACATTTACATTAAGAGCGTTTTGATACGTTATTGCATGCGCAAGCACAAGTGCTTCAAATGATTTGTTATGAATTTTTTCGATATCTTAAACGTTTTGTATGAAAATGAGATCAAAATTGCGCATATTCTGAAAAGATTAAAATGCTGAAATGCCATTTTCTCAAAAATGACTTCAAATATTTCAATTCAAATTTGCATAGATTCATATTTTACTCTTCTTAAGTTCATTAAGTCGTATTTCAATTCTACTTTCAGGGGACAAATAGAGAAATGTGAAAAATTGTGCAGATAGGTAGGTAGGTAATAGGTAGCAAGCTGGGAAGAGGTTGGGGCAATACCGAAAAGCTAGCTTGGACTAAAGAGATTAGAAAACTCACTAGAGCGAGAAAGTGTGTGCCACTTGCAACTCAACTAAATTCGTTATATTTTCATACATTTTAAATGGGCTTATTGATCCCAGCTCTTCTCTTGTTTAACTAATTCTAATTAAGATTGTGTTGTTTGCTCGAAGTGCACTGACGTTCAACTCGTACTTCCCCCGTCACAACGCAACTCCCCGAGCGGTGTCCCTGCCGGAGAAAAGGTCGCTGCCTACGCCGTATTTTTCTTAGTCACAGCCCGCTTCCGTCGAACGAGTCGGGGCGGAGCGGGGCCGGACTTACAAAGCCAAGCTTCCTGCTGTGTTTACTTACGTGGGGAAGTGAGTGCGGTCGCACCACTCATGATGCGAAGGGAACAACCTATTCTGGTCATGGCAATCAGTTGATTCCAATATATAGGAGAATAACAGAAAATAACGAGTAATGTTACAACAGCACGTAGTTTCTCGCAATAGTCCTATCCTTTACGTAATATTTTAACACTACTTGAATAAACATATGAGTAATATTTGAAGATTTAAAATATTCTCTCGAAATAACGTGTATGTTAAGTTAGTCAATCGATTTAGCTATACCCATTTAAAAAGTTTGTAAGAAAAAAATTGAATTCATTTTTGTGAAGATTTTGTTTTTGAAATTGATTTTTATATCACGCAAAATTACTCCAAAATGAGTCATATTTTGAAAAAAAAATTGCATGACCTTATTTGAAAAATATAATTTTGAAGAGTAAACATCATTAAGAAAATAATATTTATCTTCATTATATTGTGGTTGTAAGAAGATTTTTTTTAAAATTGAATTTTCGAAAACGCAGAGGATTCAACGAAATCGGACTTGCACCAATTTTTATAGACGTACTTTGTTCTACCCGATAAAAAAAAATTAAAGAGAAAATTAATTTTTGTTGAAAATCCTGTATGAGTTTTAGCGGCTGACTTTGCTCGCAAACGAACAGACGTTTGGCCGTAAACCATTTGTTTGGTATTAAATGTTACAAAAAAAGGATTGTGACCACGCCTGTTAGAAGTTATTTACTACACATAGGAACAAGGTTTATTCACTTTCCGTCATCGGGAGAACACAATAGGAGATCTGACCAAAAATCTCCACATTCTGGTCCATCATTACAATACTTTCTCTTTACAAGTAAGTACGTAGTAAGGTGATCAAGTCAAAATACAGTTAAGGATATTTTAAATTAGGAATCAAAACACAAATTTTGTTGCGTTTTATCTACTGAATGAATTTAATGGCATTGTGATATTAAACTGTGTTTGAAAGTTCTGGGACTATATTTAGACTAAATACAGTGTATTAATGACCTCTTACCTAAGGGAAGATTGTTTTCGAATGTCGTTCAGATATTTTTCAATATTTTTGTAGTTGAAAACACAAATGTTCCAGCTGCACAGAAGTGGCTGAAATGTCAAACATTCAGAATGGAAATGATTGTAATCGGACGTGTACCATGATTGACACTATATAAATAATTTGAGAGATAGAGATTTTTCTCGTAATGAAAGTTTGTTCCTTAAAGATGATTTTAAAATAAGGTCAATGTACAATTTTTTTATAAATTTGAGTTCTTTTCGCCCAATTTTACATGAAAATACGGGCGAGAAAGTACGTGCTGTTTTAAGCACCTCTAGTTTTTTCAAAACTCCTGTTTGTCCTTTCGTTAGTCCGTCCGTTTGTCCGTCTGCAGGTTTGCCCATCCGTAGGTTTGTCCACATTCGTCCGTCCATTCGTTTGTCCGTCCGTCCGCTTTGTACATCCTTCCATTTGTCCGTCTCTCCGCCCATCTGTCTAGTCCGTCCGTCTGCCCGTGCAGTTGGAACGTCCATCCATGTGTCTGTCCGTCTGTCTGTCTGTCAGTCTGTGAACACCACTTGCTCCTAAACCATACGTTGAATTTTTTCCAAAATGGATATTCCCTGGTCGGTCTAGCTCGACTCTAAGCTTCGCGATTTTGAAAAATATTCTTTAACATTTGGGGGTATGAATCCCCCATGGAGATTCCTGCAGGAAAATTTTCAACATTTTCTCAAAAATTGCTCCAATTTTTTTTTTAATTTTGAAAAAATAAACACTTATGAAGATGGCATAGGTCCGTTTTTCACTGTTAACTCTAAATTTTCGAAAATTTTACAAAGTTTGAAATTTTTTCGACATACTCTACTAATAACACAAAATTGAAAATAGAGATTTTCCTTCAAATGAAATTTGTTTTCCATAATTAGTTCTTTCATTAATGTTATAAAAATGTTCTTGAACATTTTGGTTTGCGCATAATACTGCCTGCAATACGTGCAATATTAAAAATATCAGAAACAAGAATTTCTCAAAAACGGTTCCAATTTTTTCTTAAAACTTTTGGTAGGGATAGTGCTAAGTGTAATGTATAAGCCATTTTGCTGCATTCTTTTGTTTTTTCAAAAACATATAATTTTATATTTGTCTCGCGCGTGTAAATACGTGTCTCACACATATTTACTTAAGCGACGACTTGCTTCCTTTTTTGCATTTATGAGTACTTGTAATTGAAATGATGTATTAAAGAGTTTCTCAAAAAATCAAAGCTTTTTTGTGAAAATGAGCTCAAAATCCTACGTTTTCAGAAATGAGTAAGTGCCACTTTCTAAAAACGGGCACCACATTTTAAATTTCACATATACTATACGTACGTACGTATAGTATAAGAAAAGTTATGTACGAAATGCTCGTTATGCTGCGCCAAAAAAACGGGGATTTTCGGCAGAAAAAACTCTTATTACAGGGCCCTGGTAAGGAAAAAGTGGATAAATACAGTTGCTAAATTAAGAAAAAATCTCCTAACAGGTGGTGCAACCAGAATCCCTATTTTGTGGTCCTTGATATCGAAAAAACCAATGGAAAGCAAAACGTCTGTCCGTCCGTCTGTGAACAACGCTAGCGACTAAACCGTTCAGCCAATTTTCTCCAAAAGTGATATTCCCCGATCAATCTAAAGATTCTCGCGGCCCCTTGAATTTGAAACCGATATTTTAATTTTGAAGGCTTCTATACATGAAGCCCCTGGGACTTTTTCAAAATTTTCAACAAAATGGCGCCAACAATTTTCACTAAATTTTGTTGTTGGATAGTCTAAAGGTCATTTAACAGAATGGCGTAGGTCTTATGTTGGTTGAAAACTCAGATTTTTCGAAAATTGAAAAAATTCAAAATTTTTTGGCATAATCCTACAACTACAATTATGAAGATACAATTTTTGTTCTTAATTAAATGTGTTCATAAAAAATAAGTCTTCAAATAAGGTCATGTTTCAATTTTTCAAAAAACATGTATTTTTTCGAAAAATTGTGTCAAACATAGATATTTTTTTATTTTCTTTAAACCATTTTCTCTTAAAAAACCGCTCAACTTTTTTGATGAAATTGATACCTGAGATAGCATAAAGGAAGCTTAATGAAATGGTATAGGTTTCATGTTCCTTGAAATGCTTGATTTTGCAAAAATTTGGTGTCATGTTGAATGTTGAATCATGTTGAATTTTTTGAAAATATGAGTAGTTTTTATATAATTTCCTGACAAACATAATAGCCCGCTCGGAATTGACTGAACTTCGTTTTCGTCGTTTTCGTACAACTACAATATTAAAAATACAAGTTCTCCTCAATTAAATGTAATTATCAAAACTACATCTTCAAATAAGGTGATGCTTAATGTTTTCAAAATACGAGTAGTTTTTCTATAATTTTGTGATAAACATAATAGCCTGTTGTAATTTTACTGCGCTTCGGACAGCTGGATGCGTCGTAAATTAGAATTTGCAATTTTGTATATTATTCCTTTGTTCGTTTCTTACATTCGACCTTTTGTTATACATTTACACATTACACATTGGCTACATTGACAATATAATGAATAGACACACTTGTGTAATGTAATGTACACATTAATATTTTAGAAATTGTTTATTTTGAAATATTTGAAATAAAAAGTAAAAATATTAATGGCTCTCAGAATAACGACAATGCAGGGTCTGCAATAATGGAATTCACTTTGCGCTCGCGAATATCTGTGACTTAGTGTGATTGTTGTGACCTGATGGAGCTGTATGAAAAGGAGTTATAATTATCTAATTTATGTTGATTTTTGTTGTGAGTAGAGTATTTGTTGCATGGTTTTAGAATACTCTTCTCTAATCATGGCCCTATGGAATGCATTTCTATATTGTCCAGGGTATCAGGCTTCTTTTTCGAATACAGGTTTACAAAACTTTTGTATTCTATTTTTGTGCAGTTGTAGAATTCACATAGTTCTGACAACACTGCAATGGAAACTGAGTAATACGCTTCTTGGTTGAATTGGAAGTTTTCAAATAATAGCTACGATGTTAGTAGCGTATAAAGTGCAATATTTCAGTACTACGTAGCTGTTTCCTCTAATACGGGAAAGTAAGTGATGTTGTGGCACCACTAGTTTCTTTAACCTTTTTGTAAGGATAATGGTAAATCTACTATTTAAGATGTCAGTCATTTTACTGCATTTTTTTGTTGTTGTTTTTTCTTTCAAAATTACAAAAATGTATTTTTTTTAAATATCTCTCACGCGGTTAAAAAGTACATTTCCAGCTATTTGTTTATATTATTGCATTTATGAGTGCATGTGCTTTAAACGACTTTCAAGGAAGTTTGACGAAGAATGACTTACAAGTTTTCTGTAAAAAAGAACTTCAAATTTCGCATTTATAGAATAGCTTAAACGACGTTTTCTATAAACGGCTCCACATTTATCAAAGGAAATTTCTTTTTAGAACAAAGTTTCATTCTTCTGTAATATTTTTAGACATATTGTGGTTTTACTATGAGGAAACCGAATAACTGAGAAATTAAACGTTGGGCAGCGATAGATGGCAGTTGGAAAGAAGGTGAAGAAATGTGAAAAGCTAGCCCTCACCAATTACATTTTGAAAACTAGCTCGTACGAGAAAGTCTGTTCCATTCTGTTGCACCACTAGTTATATATACGTCTCTTGTAAACAGTTCCTTATAAGTTGTTAATTAGTCAAATTCGTTCCAGATCTGTTTGATCGTGTTTGTGTATGTGACCAAACTCATGTATATCAGCAATTTTTATTGTGTATGAAACGATTTTATATTTAAGAGAAAAAACGTTTATCATGAATTCTCCTACATAACAATTTAACGATGATTAAAAATACGTGCATCTAATTTTAAAGCATAATTTCTATTAGAGATAACTTATGTAAATGATAACTGAACTTCATTGTTCAATTCTTTGAACCTGACGTTGTAGAATTTTTGATGTGGTCTTTTGCCAGTTCTTATTGCGGACATGTTTATTTAGAATCCTGTAATTATAGTAATGTAGGTCACGAAGTCGATTTGTTATAAAGACAATTTAATGTAAAATTATTTACATCTTTCAATTTTTTGTTGAATGAACAATATACCTAGTTTTTTATATCGAATAACTCATTATCATTTGACCATTCAAATAATAATTTGTTATTGCAAATTGAATGAATGGACATTTATATTCAACATGCCATTGAATTCCAATGCTCGATTCCAGGCAGTGAAAGAAATAATATAACTCGTCCAATCATTTTCGGAGACCCAGAGTAAATAAAGGTCGGAGTCCGCAACCGTCACTACAGAAAAAAATCTCAGGCGCGTGCCAGCTCGCCTTTAAAATTATTTCGTTTGCACGCCGCGTGACGCCGACGCAAAAAACAACACACACACACGAGCCAGGGAGTGTGAGTGGCGGGGGGAAGGGAGACATGGCAGAGAGCCCAACATGAATTTGCGTCTGCAACGCCGAGCGAGGACGCCGCATCGACGAGTGGCCGGGTTGGGTGGCGGGGCGGGGGTGGCGACGCGGCCACAGGCCGAGTATTGACCGTTCGTTCGCTCGAAATGAGGACGCCCCTGCCCCTCCCTCCTGCGTCCTGCCCCAATGCCACAGGTAGTGCGAGCAGCCGGCGGCACGTGCCGCCAGTCAATAATTTTTTACAGCTGGCCGAAGAGAGAAAGAACGGAACCGAGAAATTGGGTGCGTTTGTTGCCGTTTTGTTCTCTCTGCACTCGAGGATTTGTTTTATTTATTAAGCAAACAGTAATGGAAAAGTATTTCTACATCCTCGGTGGCACATGATAAGAGGGCCCTGATAACATTTACTTCAACATTAACATGAAAAGCAAACAACATCAAACATATACAGCATTCCTATGAAAACCATTTCATAAGTAAATTCCCAGCAAAATAAATTTACGGAGAGATGTAAAACGAAATACATTTTCAAACGTAATATTATTACTCAAAGAGCTTGTATGAGGCATTTTCGTTATGCTACTGTATATGGAATCCATTAGTCTATTTCCTTTTTTTTTTTTTTTTTTTTTAATTCTGACTGAAGATGCAAAAATATTGAATGATTATTTGCTACAATTGCGTCTATATGTTGAAGTTTCTTATTAAGAAAAACTCTTTACTATTTTATAAACCTGAAGTGGCGACGTGACCAAGAAATCTCACGTAATTATTCTGTGACGTCGCCGAGCACAACTTATTTCGTCATGCTCTTGGTTTTGAACTGATTCGTAGTTGTTCCAAGAAACTTCCTGGTATTGCATAATCGCTGTAACTTCCATAGAATCCTAGCATTTTCATTGAATAAAATATACATTTCACATCATTGTAGTTTAGAGACAAAATCTTTTCCCCTCGTAGCGCTGTTATATAGTAGTCATAGGAAGCAAATAATAATTTTTGTTGGTTAAGTCCTGTCATTACATGAAACGACACAGAGCTAAATTCCTGTCATGGTTAATATGCGTGTCTAAAAATTGCATGCATTTTGATCAAGTGCAAAAAGAAATAATGTTTACAATAGATTGCAATTTTCAAAACAACAATAATTTCCTTTTCGAAATGAGTTCGTGCTTTTTTTCTTTATCATTATATAAATTAATTTAGTAAAAATTATCTGCAATTCATCTGAATGTTATAGCTATTAACATACCTAGAAATGTTATGAGTGTTATTACTGCCGAGGCAAAAAGTTGAAAATCGACGCGGAGCTCAGCGGAGCGACACCCCCCTGGATATAGATATGGATATGGATATATATTATTCAGGGGGTGTTGAGTGGAGCTGATATTTTTAATTTGGACGAAACAGTAATAACGCTGTCGAGGCATGTTCAGCGTTTTATCGGTCACCATAAAATCGCAGAATTTTTGCGAAAATTTACATTACTGCGATATGAAACAAATGAATTCTACTGCTGCGGAACATTAATCGATATTGTTGGGTGTTACCTGCGAAGTTTTTATTTCAACAATACATTCAAATATCGTGGCTCGAAGACGCGGAAAAAATCGACTATTCCGCAAGAAATTGTAGATCCCGATGTGGAAGTCACACGGGATTTAATCCCAGAAAAATCCAAAGAACGATACGAAAAGGAATACCAAGAATTTAAGGCTTGGAAAACGCAGCTTCGTGTCAACGTGGCATTCACAATATTGCAGGAATGTCAAAAATTATAGCCACCTAAACCCCGATAAATACACCGGTCACTCTTTAAGAAGAACTTCGGCTACGGCATTGGCCAATTCAGGAGCTTCGGTTACAGACTTGAAACGTTTTGATGGGTGTCGGAGCTCTACTGTAGCCGAATCCTATTGAGGATTCCGTGGTAAATAAGATGAAAATGGTAACAAAAATTGACTATCGGCGAAGAAGGTGGCGCATCGAATTCCAGTAGCGACACCACATCGTCAGTAAATATTATTGGAGATTTTATTTCATGCAATGACATGAAAATGATGCTAATTTACCCAATTTTCTAATTTTTCTAATTGCACAATTAATAATATTACAATTAACAATGAGCATCCTCCAAAATAATGAGTTACTTTTATTCCTATTTGTCTTGTAAATTGCCATGTTGTTTTTTCGTAATAAAATTGGCTTGCTATGAATCGGTGGTTGTTTTTTACATTGCTAAGGATGTTAAATTTCTTAACATACAGGTAGGTACAAGTGTTCTCAACAAACCTGAAGGGTTGCAAGTTAACAGTGATTAAAGACGTATGTGACCAGTAAAGGTATATAATAAAACTTTTGTCTTCCCAGTATTAAGTCGGTACCTGATATATTCTTTATTAATTGTTCTATATTTAGCAATTACTTTTTTATAGGATAAACTGGGTTAGTGTACAGTGATTTTGTTGAGAGGGTGCCTTGAGCTTCCTGTCCTCCAAGAAAACTCCTTTCTTTTCCTTTAGAAATCCGCGACATTGTGAGCTCAGAAGGCACGGGAAAGCGAGTCCGGGAGGCAGTTGGTATCGTTAGGGGAAACTGGGTTAATGGGCAGTAAAGAGCTTCCCCTGCTGCTCTCTTGACACTTCGCCCCTCTAGAGATGGGGTAGTTACAAGCATTAATATCCCTGCGAGAGGCAAGGATTGTGGACTACCATGTTGCCTTGAATACAATTTTTGGGGCGATGTATCCTTGGCAGGAATCTTAGAAAATTATTGTTTTCGCTGACAATGGTTTCCTTCTTCTGTAAAAAATATCTATTATCCTCGCATTTAGAGTTGTTTTGCTAGCTTAATAGTGATATTTTAGTGAGAATTTCTCACGGTAATAGCAACACCCAGAAATAGTTTAACAATTGTTAAACGAAATAGTTTGTCGTTTGTGTGTTAACCTCTAAATACTGTTTTATAACTACGTAAGTGTTTTATAGATGATGTAATAAACTCCTTTATGTACCTAGCCGTTCAAGTTTACAAATGCGTTGCATTCTTCAATGTTTCTGTCTTAAAGTCCCAGTTAAAGCCTATTTTTCACCAATTATTAAGCTCAAATTGTTCATTTAGTGTTGAATAATGATTCATGAATGATATTTACCCTTACCCCACTTTCACTACTATTCCTTCAACTATTCACCTTTATCACGCAATATTATGCCGATTGTGGGTATATCCCATTAATAATGAAAATTAAAAGTGTGACATTGAGTGTGCTACTTGATTAATGTACAATATAATAGAAATTATCTTCAAGAAAATATACATATGTAAACGGGAATACACTGTCATAATATGAAATCCTCACACTGTGGTGGCAGTTTAATGGAACATAGGTTTATCGACAGTTGTTCGATTTCACTATAATCTGCAGGGAAAAAAACGAAAAAATTATTTTAAACCTCTAATCTATTGCGTTTGTGTACGTTATGACGTGATTTCAAAAGAACCTATAAATGCAGAAAGTATTTTGATGCTAATAGAGTGCGAGACATCATGCCAGAGGTGGGATTCAGGGAGGGGGCAAATGCTCCCCCCAATATTGGAAAAAAAGTTTTTAAAAAATTATATTTAGGCATTTCAATTTGCGTATTCCCAAATTTATTTATAAAAGATTTACTTGTTTCTGTATTTTGAGAAGAAATATAATAATAATTAAGCTAACAATAATTTTATTTAGCTGAGCTAATAACATACATTAATAAATTGGTGAACTTTATTATTATAAATCGCGCGGGATAGTATTCAGCGATATTATGAATGTCCCTTATTAATAAATCCTCTTTCAATTATATTTTGCTTTTAAATCTTATGTACTTAAAAATTAAACAGTTTCTATCATAAGTCATAACACACAAATGTTAACTCTTAAAATGAAAGAGTATTTCCCGTTTATTATAGATATAAATAGAGGTAAAGGTAGTAATATGAGCCATGTATGTATGAGCCCCTTTGGTATCTTTTCATACATCGAAACATTCTATCAGGAACGATTGTAACTACTAGTTTAATAACTGCTTTTACCATCATGGCTCCGTGGTTCAGTTGTACGTAAATGAGAGCTGATATGAAACAGAGGTGTTCGTATTTTCTCGGTTCTAAAAGTTTGGGAAGATAGGTCTTTGACTTTTAATTATAGTTTGGATTCGCTTAGACCGATTCGAATTCTTAACGAATGAAATACAATATATTTAAACATTGTTTTTATGAAAGCAATCTGTAATTTTGAAAGTATCAAAGACCTGTTTTAGTTTGCAGAATTTTAATATGGCGATGGTTGTAAAATGAGCACCAAACTAAGCTGCATATTTGAGCCCCAAACTTTAACGGACTCATATTATATGCACTACAACGTGTGTTCGTAACATTTTTGCTTTAGATGCCACGAAAGGTTCTAGGCCCAAAACGAAAAGGAATTAGTGATACCACAAAATGGCACAGACTTTCTCATACTAGTTAGTTGCCTAAATTCTTTGGTCAGAGCTAGCTTTTCGGTCGTAACCCATCCTCTTGCCTGCTGCCATCTATCGCCGACCAAAGTACATTTTTTGCACATTTGCTCAATTTCTTGGTTTACTAATGGCAGAAACGAAAAATTACTTTAATAATATTATTAAAGTGTAAAACCTCGTCCTCTATGGATGGAAATTTTCGTTGAAAATTTGATGCCATTTTTATGAAAATAGCATTTAAGCATCACTATAAATGCGAAATGTGAAGCTCTTTTTCACAGAAAACTATTGAGGTTTCTAAAAACGTTTGGAAGTCGTTTGAAGCACTGCCACTCAGAAATGAAATAATGTACACAAATCGTCCGAAATGTGGAGATTTACGGCGTTTAAAAAAACTTCCATTTGTGTAAACAGAATACAGCAAAAAATTTTTTTTTAGTAAACACACTCTTAGCCCCTTAGCAACCAACTATATAAACAACGCCTTAAGAACGCGTCCATAGCAACGGCCATTAAAATGCTCGAGAGTTCATTAAAAATATTTAGCGGACTTTCGGGTTTATATTTTATCAGTGCTCGTAAATCTTGGAATAAATATGACTTTGACACAAAACACAATTTTACGGAATAAATGTAAACAATTGTCAGAGGAATATGTCCCCCTTGCTCTTGTATATTGTTCACGGTCAAGTCTGCAAGTTCTTATCCCCGGCAAGCACCAAATACTCCAAAAACAATAATGACCTTCAAAAGCAGGTATATGTATGTGATCGTCAGCCTCTAGTGAGAACTTAGTTACTTGCTCTTCCGATTATTTAGGCTTGTAATTAGGTTAGATTTTTTCTTCAATATTCAATAACTTTATAATAGTATATTCAAATAAAATATAAATAATTTGTCTTCAGTATTTACTATTATTTCAAATTATAGGGAATGAATAACGTATGTGGATACTCAGTCTTTTCATGTATATTTATACATTTTTTCAGCATGCTAAAGTATGACTAGAGACTAGTTGGTTTGAATCTTTTTGACCGTTAAAAAAATGCTAGCATAAATCTTCGTTAATGCTTCGTGAACATTCCTTTTCGTTCGTCAATCACAAAATAAACCATACGCTTTTTCATAAGTGGTTACAAATTTAGAAGGCATTAAACTGTATCTTGCATCGTCTGCTTCTTCCAGAATACCATTGGCACGAAAATATATGCTGATACTTCGAAATTCCAGAACATTTTTTTCTCAATCAGCTTGCATTAGCAGAAAAAAGCATTCAACTGTTTAATCACAAACAAGGATCCAGTACAACCAACCTTTGCTACAGAAATACGAGAGTAATGACAATTTTTTCTGAACTCATGAAAGTGATAAAAGATTATTTTGAATAAGCGATAAACTAGAAATAACAAAAAACATTGTATGTGACTCGTCCTCAATTAGTCTATAAGGACTCAAGCCGGAAGGTTAACTACTCGGCTTCGTCCTTAAAGACCCATTTAGAGGACTCGTGACAGAAATAACTATTATGTCATCTTAAACAGAGTAATTGCATTACCTATACAAAGAATTTGAAGAACAAAATTTGCAGCCGTTTTTGAGAAAATGTTGTATGAGTGTTTCTGAAAATGCGGAAATTTGAGGTAATTTCACAGAAAACTGTTGCGTTTTCGAGAAACTTTATGTGACATCAGTTAAAGCACATGTGCTCATAAATGCAATAATATGAACAAATCGACTCTAACGTAAATATTAACAATGTGAGATACAAGTCAAAAATATACATTAGTGTAATTTTTGAAAAAAACAAAAGGATAGAGCAAAATAACGTTTATGTCATGTTATAGAGCATATCACCACTATCCATTCCATACGTTTGAAGAAAAATCTGAAACCGTTCTCGAGAAAATCTTTTTGATATTTTTTAATACTGTATTACACATTTTTGATGCAATATTGCTAGAAAACTGATAAAATTTTTAAAAAAATGTGCACGACCTAAACGAAAGAACTAATTATGGAAAATAAATTTTACTTGAAAGAAAAATCTCTATCCTCAATTTTCTAGTTGTAGGAAGGTGCCTACAAAATTTCAATCTCTTGCAATTTTAAAAAATTCAGTTGTCAGTGAAAATCGGACCTACGCCATCCTTATAAATGTATTTCACTCGCTTTTTATTAGAAATTTAAAGAAAAAATTGAAGCCATTTGAGACAATTTGAAAATGCCCCGAGAGCTTGACGTAAAATATCCCCAAAAATCAAGGAATGTTTTTTCAAAATGAGCTTTGAACTCAGGTGAGATTGACAAGGATTTATTTAGTTTGGAAAAAAACGTACGCATAGATTAGGCACTAGTGTTGTTCACACACACCACGGACGGACAGGCAGACAGACGGACGGACGTTTTGAAAGAAACAAACACTTTTTCGGTATAAGGGGACCCCAAAACGTTGAAATCTCGAAATCGATTTTCCGCAGCATTACAAAACACGTTCCACTCCACAGCATTACAAAACACACTCCACACTACGTGTATTACGCCGTCTATACGTATGTATATGAAAGTAATAACTAGTGGTGGCTGCAGAATGGCACAGACTTTCTCGTACTAGTTTTCTAATTTCGTTGGTCTGGGCAAATTTACATTCTTGTCCCATCCCCTTGCCAGCTACACAATGGCACAGACTTCCTCATACTAGTTAGTTGCCTAATTTCTTTGGTCGGGGCTAGCTTTTCGGTCGTACCCTATCCTCTTGCCTGCTGCCATATCTCACCGCCCGAAGTACTTTTTTCTTTAATTTCTCAATTTTTCGGTTTCCGGTATAAGGGGACCCCGTAGCGCGAGAACCGAAATCGTCTCCTGTATTATTTCAGTAGTATACCTTTGGGTTCCGGCTCTCACACGCAACCAATCTTTATAAATGAGGGCTCTAAAGAAAGAGAATTTCACGGAGACTTGACGAATTCCATTTTGACTTTCAAAATATGGATGATTTCTTTTTTAAAAAAACATCGAAATATTACTGTAAAATACAACCCGCATCACATGTCAACTTATATCGGCAAATAACGCATAAACAAAGCGTTTTAGAACCTTAAAAAGTAAATTTTTAGGCCAAAGGCCTCAAAAAAACGTTTTTCACACCATAATCTATAAGACGAGACATTCTCCGATCAATTCAATTAACTTTTCGGTTCCACGCTTCAATACTACGAGTATCAAGGCCACCTCAATATTTTAGTCCTTCCTGCTGGTAGCAATTTTTGTGACGACACGCTTAGAAGGCTTAGTTTCGACAATCTTTATTTACGTTTTCTGTTAACACCGTAGTTTGTGCAGTCTGACGAGGTTTATTTGCATAATCATTAATTCAAGATTTGCTCTCCTGCAACAACTAGAAGTACTATTATAGTTGCTTGATACCTATACCTATGAAGATTGTTTCTTATGCGTGTATTGAAATTATTCACGTTTTTTCATGGTCTATAGGTGCTGTGTACTTAATTGTGGAAGGATGTGGGTGTTCCGTGAAGAGTGAAGACTGTGTTTGTGTTTTACCCGAACCAATATTTTCGTTATCATTCGATGAAATTTCCAAGTCAACGGGTTCAGACATGTAGCTTTCTCAAAAGTAAAAAGCTAATATTTTTGTGACTATCACGAAAAACTAAAACGTAATTGACAAAGAATATTGAATAATTACTTCAAATGTCTTTAAGTAAGTGTTGGGAATTGTTCCAAGCAAATTCTCCATGATATTGAATAAATATTTATTGAAAATTTCTTTTACACATTAATTGCATTGTTTTTTATTTGTAATTGTGTTAGTACATTGCAAGTTACCTTTATAGATACAAATAAAAGTATAGTAGTATAGATAGTAGTAAGTAGTATAGATACAAATAAACACATTTCGTTAACTACTTTCCCGCTTAGAATGAAAATAGAAGGATAGGGATGAGGGTGGGGTCTAACATGCGAGAGTTTGCGGCAAGGGTACGGAGGTAGTGGGGGAAAACTTGTGCTATGGCACAACACAAAGAACAAACTTTTTAAAGTAGCTAAAATAAAATAGCTTGAAATAAATGGAAAACAAAAATCAAAACGCACTAGTCTACAATACTACGTGAATCAATTAAAAAACAACTAAATTTAAAATTATAGAAAGAATAGTGCAAGTCACCCGACAACTGCCAACGATCGCAGTCCAAACGCACGATTTAAATATTGCTGTTATCTGGAAGTATGTACACCAACGCGCAACTGCAAACTCATATTGTAAATAAAACACCGTTTGATATTAAACGCAAGGTGTCGGTTCGTTAAGATTTTACAAATGCAAACATAGTGTGAGCAACATTCCCATGTACCGAAGTCGGCTTACTAATGCCTACTAAATTGTTTCTAATGCTAACAAATGGTATTTAGAACTCAAAGGTGAAAACTTTAGTTTGATTATTTTTTGGCTCGGAATTGTTTTTCTTGAGGTACGTAAGGACGCAGAAAATAATTCAATACTTTTTAGTAAACAAATACTTTTTCAATTTTCTCACCCCAGCAAGCTGGCACCCTGACTCTCCAAACCCACTCGGTTCTTCATAGCAAATCAAGGAAAGTTAAATAATATTGCATTGAGTCGGTGTGTACTTGTCCGATCCGGTATTTTCGCACTACTTTACTTGGCTTTCTCAAGAGTAAAAACCTTTTCTATTATTTGACTATCAAGGAAAGCGAAAAGCTAACTCTCAAGGAAGATTGAAAAATTTCGTCAAATGTTTTTAAGAAGTATGAATTGTTTCAAGAACATCTCTCTATAATGTTGAATAAACTTTAATTGAAAATTTGTTTCAAACATCAATTGCATTGTTATTTTGTTTGATCTTCTGTAAGTACATTAGTAGTTCCTCTCCTTTATGGAACGGATAGACAAATGGATAGGGAAAGGGTGGGATTTAACATGCGAGAGTTCTCGCACGGGTACGCTAGTATTTCTTTAAGACTATTAAAGAAGAATAAAACCTCGCCATACGAGGAAAATTTTGTTGAAAAATTTGGAGCCATTTTTAAGAAAATGGCATTTAAGCGTTACGAAAAATGCGAAATTTAAAGTCATTTTTCACAGAAATCTTTTGAGTTTTCAAAAAGCTCCAAACATTTTGTACGGATAGTGCTAAATGCATTGTTTAATATGACATAAAGTTGATTTGGGGATATTCTTTTGTTTTTCAAAAACTGCACAAATCTAATAATTTGAAATACCTCTCATGCCTTTATTATGCATATTTCCAGAAATTTGTAAACACTATTGCATTTCTGAGTTAAGGCTTTTTAAATGATTTCCAGTTGAGTTTTTCGAAAACTCAAACATTTTCTGTGAATTATCGATGAATCCATTTAGGACGAGGTTTTACTGTTCTTTAATATTCTTAAAATAGTATTTCCGTTCTACAATTAGGAAAGCTAAAAATTAAGAAAATGTCAAAAAATTTCATTTTTTGTTATTTAAGGTCGCATCTACTACTAGGTCATTAGCGACGAAAATAGCTGGCAGGAGTATGTGGCAAGTCCAAATAGCTAGCCCAGAGCAAAGAAAATAGGAAACTAATAAGGGTGTGCCATTCTGTAGCACCACTAGTTTTTCAAACATGGCTTCTTTTGAATTATTGATTTTTCTCACTTTCTGAACAGGTAATAAAGTTCTTTTTTATAAAGTTTACACAAATGTTGAAGATGAAGAAGTAATATTTGTTTTTAAATAAGTATTTAATTCATTTTTTTAAACTCGAAATACAAGTGGGGGCTCATATTATCATTTTCTCCTCTATAAATACAACTACAATTATTTTCGATCTTGCCAAAAACAGAAGATTTATTAATGTAGATTTTATACTATGTATCCTACTGTTACATGTAAACATTTGTGATCATAATAAATAATAAACATTTTCGACATTTGGATATAATATTCACTGAAAAAAAAGCATCGTCATTTCGGCCTGTTCAAATAAGAATAAGAATCGTCACCTCTATGTTTAACCAATCTAATTAATAAAATTCAATAATAATCCATTAAATAATTAATAATATTAAAAACAGTATATAATTGCAGAGCAGTTAACTTAAAGCATTTACGTAAACGAATTTTTTATATTTATAATGTGCCCAAATTCTCCCGCCCCCCCCCGAATAAAAATTCCGAAATCCCGCCTCTGCATCAAGTGAATGTTTATGAATTTTCATGTACTTAACGCATGTAATCCTATTATAAATTATGACTATAAAAAGAATATGATAATGCAATTAAACAATACTTATAGTGTAATGTATATATTCCTTAACGTAATGCTTTGTATTTCGTTGTCTTAAGTTTAAAGTCTAAGGCTTAAAATCTAAAATTTCGCAACTACTCATGCTCGACACTTCACTTTAATTGTGTGTAAGCCCGTTTTACACGGTGGTTTTAATCATTTCTATGTACAGAAAATGGATGGAAAAGAGACGTTCATTTCTATGCGCTACTGTTTCGGCATCGAAACTGGACGTACGAGAACGAGGTTTCACATGGTCATTTCGTTTGTCTACACGCGATTGTGATGAAATATTTCTTCTGGACGTCACAAAAAGCGCCGAAGATTAAACAGTTGAACATATAATACTAGACTGGCAATGAACAACTCTTTTTGAAACCGGACGATTGTGCCCACCGCCATAGTTTGTCACTACCGTTTCGCTCAAAGGCATATAATGCTATACGTCAATGGCCCTCAAGAAAATCTATAACCATATCTTTTTATTACATTGATGTTGAGAAAAACTGAAATATTAAATAGTAAATAATATTAAGGATAAAAACAATAGTATCAAGGTTTCTTAAACATTTATTTTTATCTAATGTCAAAGCAACACTAGTCTCAGTGACTGTCTGATATTCATAACGATGATATAAATTACATTTAAAAATTGAGAAGCAAAGGCAAGGGATCATCTCGTTATTTGCTTTATGGCGCAAAGAAACGGCGAGAACCTGATTTAGATGGAAGTCAGTGGATCCCAAAGTTAATTAGCCTGCTATAGTTTTTACAGATATATTGAATTTGATAGGTACATGTAGCTTTGAAATAAACACCACTTAGCTCCTTTGACCTGTTTCTTTACAATAATACAAATTTAAGATAAAATTGTATTTGAAATAGAATGTTTAATAGAATTAACCTTCCTAATGCTTCGCTTGGGGTAATGAAGAGCACCAAAACAAAAATCTGATAACCATTATTGGCCTTACTAAATGGCAGATCAGTAACTATTTCATTTTCTAAAATAGAATTTCTTGGTGTTAATGGTTTTGTGGCGTCTTCCAATGTTTCTGCAAATGTGTTAAACGGCCTGGAAAAATGTTGGGACAGCTCTTACAAATCTTCTTTTCTTACCTGTTAATTCCAAATCTTACGGACAAAAATATTGGGAGCAAATAGATGAAGCAGATTTTGTTTTATTTCTCACTATATAATAACTTCACATTACAATTCAACACATTAGAACGATCTCGAAACTGTACAAAAGGAACATCACACCACACGGATAGCAACCCCAAGAATGTTTCAAAAAGTGACGCTAGGAACGCGATAGTCAAACTGGATGAAATCTGTACCAAAAAAATGAAGCTTGCGTCATTTTTTCGTACAATTTACATCCAGTCTGATCTGTCTCTTTTCTGTTCCGACGAAAAAATTACGAAAAATTGACCGTGTTAAAACGGGCTTGAGAAACTGAGAGAGATGGAGAAAGCGAGAGGGCGAAAATGGGAGAGGACGAGCGTGGAAGGGATAGAGCGAGAGAGGGAGAAAGAGGGGAAGGGAAAGAAAGAAGGAGGGAAGGGCTGCTTACCGAGGCTGAAGTGCGACATGCCGAGCACGCCGATGAGCGTGGCGAGCAGCGTCTTGGGAGCGACGCGTGCACAGTAGGTGGCGGCCGCCACCCACATGAGGTGCACGGCCAGGCTCTCGATCGCCTCGAACGGGAAACACCACCAGGGGCTCCTGTAAACAGGAAATGCACTCGCCCTCACACTCTCAAACAATGCTCTTCATAGACTCAAAGCACAGTCAGGCACTAGAGGAGATCAGAAACCATCTGCAATATTATTCCATTAACTGTCGAAGTGAGTTAAGCAACAGATTTACCATTCTGGAACTAAGATGTGTAATATTTTCAGTCACTGATGTAGAATCATGAACGTCTCGTGTATCAATTTCTGTCAAGCAATTTGCAATGTACTGTAATCAAAGATTTTTCACATATACCCGAAAAAAAATAAGAATTTAATGAAGTTTTGTTCTTGAATCCTTTAACTTGTTAGTGTCAACCAAATTATTTTCAACTTACTAAGCTAAGCAGCCCTGTGGGTCATTCTATGTATGTATAATTTTGAAGTGCCCCGTGCGACCAACTCGAATTTTGATGAAATTTTCTATGGAGAGTCACACGTGTTTCAAAAAAGTTTTGAGAAATGGTAGCTTCATCGTTGATATAGTTTTTGAGATATAACGGCTTGACCCCGTGCAGAGTCGAAGCACAGTAGGAACCATAAGATTTTCGCAATTTCGGGATAGAAAATTTCCGTCTCTGTTATTGGCAAACAAGTGAAACTGAGCTTATCTATTATTCTAGCGACTTAGTTTCTAGACAGACGGACAGAGACAAAGAGACAGACAGAGACAGACGGAGATAGGCAGAGACAGACAGACTGATAGACAGACAGAGACAGACTGATAGACAGACAGAGACAGACAGACATACACAGACAGACAGAGACAGGCAGACAAAGACAGAAACAGACAGAGACAGACAGACAGACGTTTTGCCGTCAGTCGATTTTTCGGTATTAAGGACCCACAAAACATGGATTCTGGCTACACCACGTTAGAGGTTGTTTTTCTATATTTAACAACCGGATTTATCCACTTTTGGTTACCAGAGCCCGGCAATAAGAGTTTTTCTGCCAAAGTTTGCCGGTGCACGATTACATAACTTTGTCTGCTGACGAAGTACCTTCGTAAGAGCGAGAAAGTAAGGACCAATTTTATCCCTTGTGTCATAAGTTACCGATTCTGTAAAAGTGGGTTGAAAATGCTCTTTTGCGTTGTTTGATTTTGTTGTTGTTGTTTTCAAAATTTTCAACTTTATAGTTGCTGTTTGGTTTTTGCTATAATGGTCGGAACTAGGAGGTTGACATTTTTCATTCCAAAACCATGTTGTGATATTAGATGCTAAATTTCAAATTTCTTACTTGAATAGTGGGGAAACTATAGTGCAACAATGTGGAATTATTACTGAACACTAATATTTTTGTCGACATTTTACCACATTTGGACATTGTACTCCTCCGATGGATTGTCAAATTAACGTTCGTAAAAATTCAATTTTTCCCTTCTGGTGAGATATGTTTGAAAAAATTTTGAGAGTGTGCTTTCCTGTAAAAGAAGGCTGATAAAAACAACAAATATTGAGCTTTTACCAAGATTATCAATTTTAAACTTAATTTATGAAGTAACGGTGAGAGCTATGAGCTTAAAATTATGCATTAAGGAGAAATGTAATGACGATATCTTAATATCCAAGTTTAAGTTTGCTTCCTCAAATATTAAGGAAGTTATTTAATGTAAATCATAATTTTTAACATTATTTTTTTCGGCGGTTTGTTGCAATGTGCCCACTGTGAGATAATAAAAAATGTTATTAGTTTTGTTGAATAGAGCTGAAGAAGTTGTCCAAGCAAGTACAGTTTCATTTGTTTAACAATAACGGAAAAGGAAACATTGTATCTCAATGTTGCGACAATCTTATAGCTCTTCTGTACAACAACGTTGTAAGGGGTCAAACTACATAAAAAAGCTGTTTCACATATGAAACTACAATTTCACTAAAGTTTCTTTGAGACATGTGGAATTCGGCAGACAAAGTTTCTTCAAAATTTAAGATAATCGCGAACACTTGTCATGGAATTGTCCGCGGATAAATGTGGCTTCATTCTTAACTAAAATCTACCGTTTACTTAAAAGCATCTAAAGGAATTAAAAATACATTAGGCAATATAAAAGTTTCACTTTAACGAAAAGAGAAATTACTTAATGAGTTTCTTCGAACTGAGGCTGGGTGAGGTAAGTTTGAAAAATTGGTAATTTTTGAGAGCTAATTTTTCTGTTAAAGATATTTCTTCTATGAATTAAGAAAAGTCGATGTATCATTTTATTGCTTCTGAAAAGTTTATAAATGGAATGAATCTGATCTCACTAAATCTCCGTTACATTTGACAAGAATTCATGTTCCATTAAACCCTGGCGAATGATAATAATCAACGTCTCTAATGAAAGGCTAAGACTATCTCAAAATTAACATATCAGTGGCAGGAAAGCTCACAGAAATCGGTCCACTTAATACTCTAACTCACAGCTAGTAATACCCCAAATAACATGTATCGATTGTGCAGCAATCTCTCCCGGTAAGCGCCGCGGGCAGGAGGGGGAGGGGTCTACAGTTTGCAGTTGCACGGGCGCGCGGCCTCCCTTCTCCTCGAGTATCACGGCCGCCTGCGCTGCCGCCAAATCGATGTGAGCTCCGAACTCCTTCCCCCGCCGCGCCGTTTGCCACCCGCTGCGCCATCACCGCCGGCGCCAAGTACGAGGGGCACCACGCGAAATGGGCGAGATTGACGACCTCTGGGAATGGGCTCGCGTGGGCGCTAGTTGCCTCCACTTCCCCTTCCCCTCGCGCGCCGCCAGCGGAATGGAATCGCGTTTCTACACGCAGATGCTCGCTCTGAGTATGCAAAGAGTGCGGTGCATACATTTCAAAATTTCGCTTCCTTTAGGGAAGCTTTATAAAGAGGATGTAATTTCAAAAACTCGAATGCGGGTTGGTGAAATTGCTTTTCTGGATTTTCACTGGAATATTGCAGTACTGTGATGACGGTTTTTTAAGTTTGTTGTGTAGTTTATGACTGTTTTTCTGTAATATGTATTCAAGATTTTACGTCTTTAGATTGGTCTTGTTTATCCAATAACATAGATAAGATATTAAAGTACATCAGATATTAAAGATAATTAAGGACAATATTCAGCAAACAAGCTTCCTTTGGAAGAGCCACGTGAAATAGTTTACAACTAGATATTTGCAATTTTATTTTTAACTCACTTATTTTATAATTATATTCTAGTTAAAAACCAATTCTATAATAATGAATTATCCACCACCACTTATAGCAATAAATCTATAATCTTGTAAAAAATATTAATAATTTGTAATTATTTAAAACAGTCGTAGCACTTTAACATCATTGTAAAGATAAGTCTAAAACTGATCTCCTAAAGCATTTGCGTCGGTGATGTTCCATGTGAACGATCATACGCTGGCTGGTTCAAAGCAACAACTTTCTAAAATAGTAGGTTATATGCATACAAATCATATGATAATTAAATTTGTTCGTTTCATCTCTTAAAAATACATTAAATCAAAGTCATGTAGTCAAACTGGAATTAAGAATATACAAATATCTTTGCTTCAATTGCATTCTGGAAATATCACTCATTTATACACTGAAGGGCTTTATTGCTGGTACTTATTTTAATTGAAAGGTGGATTTCAGATCAGAACTCGAATGTCTTGTTGTTCTGCATGGTTTGAATTTGGTTTGTCGTTTTAATTTTTTAAACATATGAAGATATGTAACGGGAACAATTGGTACGCTTGGAACGCAAATTTAATTTTTCAATTTTATTTCCGGTGTGCATTAACGTCTTAGACATAAGTTATCTCGTTTCTGCTTCTGACATTTTGTCGTGTATTCAGGTGGATTTGGATCCCAAATAAAAAATTGAAGACACTTCAATACTGAGAGTGTATGCGAGTACGCTGAGCTTGACTACCTAACTTTCCCATGGATTTTTGGGAGAAATAAGTGGTTTATATGAATGTAACTCATTTCCTGATTCCTTTGAAATCGTGTAGAATGAAAGAAGTAATCTTTTATCACATCTATCACTTTACTAATATACTGTGTACAGCTTTCCAAATATGATATTTTTGACATCATGAACTGTTTTACTGAAAACGACAAATGATGTATTAAATCAACTAAACAATCATTATTTTCAGATTGTTATTGAAAGCCAAAGTTCTTCATTCCTGCATGCGCCTTATTTTTACATTTGCCATGGCTGTGCTCATGCAAGTTACGTTTTAATACGAGGTTCTCCGCTTCTGACGTCAATGTGTGATAATGCGTAGGCGGTCACATTGCTGCAAGATTGTTTACATAGAGAATCAGATAACATTACCTGCACTTAGATGACTATAGATCGACTCTTTACCATTGACGTCACACGGCTTCTATCATAATCTCTTGCTCTTGAGCTGGGCTCATTAGGACCACCTGACGGTGACATGGGGACAAAAATTTATTTCATGACGACGGTAAAGATAAGAGATTAACATGACACCTGAACATTGTGAATCAAAGACGCTCACAAAACTTTACATTAAAATTCATAAGAAAATTCAGACGAAAAGCTCAATCTTGATTAAGATATCTAAGAACAGAAATATTTGAAAACATCAGTTAATATTTAGTTCCAATGTATGAATTATTGTTCTTTTAGCGTACCAAAAATTTTTCATGATAATCTTTGTTATGATACAACTGTTTTGACTTTGGTATGCTTTAGATTATTATGAAAGAAAATACTAACGCTTCTTATACACACAAACTCAAAATCATTCTATAACAATCGATTAAAAAAACTTTTTTTTAAATTGTTGGATTACGAACTTTTGTATAGAAATAATATATTTCCAGTTTTGAAATATTAGTCTGTTTAGTGGACATCTTTTGATTATAATTCATCTCAAGTGTGAATTCGTAGGAATGTCTTCAACTTGCTTGAGAAGTACTCTGGTTCTTAAATGTTGATCATAAAAAGAGCTGTTCGTAAAATAAAGCCTTTGACTTCTGCAGACTTTCACCTTTGAGAAAGTCGTTTCATACATTTTATGCGCGAAAAAAATTAAAGATGATTGTATTACTAAAGCATCATATCAGTTTGGGAAATACGTCGATACTCAGCCATAACTCAGCAAACATGGCCATGACCTTGTTAGTTTGGGCTCTGCCACCAAGAACTCACATTGACCATCACTGTTTTTAAACAGTGGCGTCACAGCCTTCACTCAATTCAAGTTAAAACTAGACAGCCGCTCGATCTCCTGTTGGACGGTGTTTGGCCAGTGAATGTTAATTAATATGTGAGCTAATGCAACTTTCTCTTATGTTGGGTGGCATACAGTGCAAACAAGCTTTCCTTCATGAATTACAGGGTTTTTTTTATTGTAGAGGGACCATACGTTTAGGTTTCAAAACAGTGAAAACAGAAATAAGTTCAAGAATGTCACAAATTATTGAGTATTTTATTTTGATGAAATAAGAAAGTACCAATTTAAGTAGCAGCTAAAAATGTTTTCGTGTGCGAGAAGTACTACAATAGCTGAGTACTCTTGTAGCAGATCACTATATTATTACGACTAATAGACTAAAGCACAATTATTGAAACAAATATGGAAGAATGTTATAATTTTACATGCTGCGGAAATGAGAATTGAATAATCATTTGAACCTCAGACTTGATGGTACTTTCTTATTAGAACGATGGTGATTTTCCATCGGCATTATCTGTCCTTGATATTCTCGACTGAATAAGACAAACAATAATTCGTAGGACTGTCCAGGGAGTATAAAAAGCCTGCGTGTGTGGCTTCTTCGCGCGAAAAATGTGTGTGGGAAGTTGTAAAACCAAATATCAGATAACGAAATATGCCTTTGATCCCGCGGCAACCGGCGAGAGAAAGAACTGAATAAATCTCTCGCGAGAAACCTCTCCTGAACGTTTCCAATTTTCTGTAATAATTTTTCTTCCCTTCTTCTTCTTCGCATTGGCGGCGCACGTTTTGTACCTCGGCGGGCGATTCCGGGCGATGGGTGACGGCGACAAGGCGAGGAAAGATTCACGAGCGCTGCGATGAAAGGGGGGCCGGCGCTGAATAGGTGAGCCGCGCGGCGCGGGGCGGCGCGGCGCGGCCGGGGGAATCGGCCGCCTTTCAGAGCCGCCCAGGCCCACCGGGCTATTGTGCCGCCCTCCGCCCTGCGTCCGCGGCGCCGTCCGGGCAGGACAAGGTAGGCCAGACAGGGCAGGGCGAGCACTCGCGCCGGAAGCCCGAGAACCTCGCACAAAGCGCTGGCCGCTTTTGCCGTTGCTCCTCGAGTGGCGAGGGGCGGATGGCACCGACCTGCGCCCGCTCACAACGGTCGGGGGCGGCGCAGTGCGGCCGGGCACGCGTGATCGCAGGCTGCTCGAAAGCGTGTCGTACGTGCACAAGCTGAACGCAGTGCTTTAAATGAGTTGGCTAGCATTTTATTGCTCCCGTGCTATAAAATGCCATTAATAGAAGAGTAGAGTTCCAATATATTTTAAACATTTCTTTCCGTAAATAACACTAGGGAACAAGATATTTGCCTCCAGGAAGGTAGCTCTGACAAGGAGGTCCTAGGTTCGAGTCCCGACGGCGGCAGGATTTTCCACACTAGCTGGTCAGCTAGGTCGGGTTCAGTCGCTGTCTAGAGGAGAATTCTAGCGGCCGGCTACTCTGATCGGCAGTTTTCCGTGGTTTCTCCGATCAACATAAGGCGAATGCCGGAGCAGAACCCTAAAAAAACAGGCCACGGATCACGCGCGATCTTTCCTTCCTCTTCCTTGTCCTATTCTTTCCCCTTACACATACTTAACTAACACTACCTCATATGCTTGGAGACCGATTGGAGACTTAGAGTTTGGCCCGGCTGTGGCGGTGCCCCGCTGGTGAGAGAGATCTGGTTGCGGAAAACCCCGCTAGTCGACGGTAGGTCAGCGCCAGATCGCGCCATCCAGCGGGGAAGATCACCGCCACCTCCCGGTGAAAAAACATGCCCTATACTTGCGGAACTAATGACCTCAGTAGTTGACGCGCCCGGAATCACTAACAATCAACACAGGAAGGTAGAATGCGCAAAATACTCAATTTTGTACGTAGATTACGAATATTACAATAAAAATGGCATATCACGTCACAGTTTTTAAGTATACCGTATCATACCGTATTTTGCTATTAAAGCAAATATAAATTGCCCCCATAATATATGTAAAATCAATAAGCATAACATCTATTTAAAAATAAATTATTTGTTCAATTCATCTATACCACGTACATGAGATATAAACAAAATTAGGTTTTCGTGTTTTTTTATCATATTCGAAGATTGCCGTCTTTATTCTCGCGTCTGGTAGTCGCGCTCAATTACGAGAAGATCTTAGTGGTTTCAATAGGTCTCAGTGGATGTTTTGAAAACAAGTCACATGCATCCTCACATTTCCTACTGCGCATCAGTCATGGAAAGGAATTATTTTAGCCCCTTACCTTATTGCAAATACACAAGTACCCAACTTCTGGGGTGGCAGATTCTGAGTCAGTCGGTGTCATGCGGAACTGTAGACGCAGTGCGCGTGAAGTTCGTGTCTGGTTTGCATGTACCTCAAGTACATTAATACAGTATAGTTCTGTGATTTTTATAAAGTGAAATTCGACACATGATCTGTAGAATTAAATCGTTTGATAAAACGCAAATCGCCATTTCACATTCAAAGTGTGCGAATCAATCCGATATCTTCTGTTACATTTGTAGAAGATTTACGCCCAAACTTCAAAGGAAAAAAATATGAAATTACAAAACTCCCGTATTCTTTATACTTTGACTATTCTGTTTGTGATCACGACAAATCATGGGCTGCTCGCCTATGCACTTGTAAATTCAAATCATTGTCATTCGCTCTACCAATGTTGTCGAGAATACCAACAAACTATTTTCATGTCTGCATATTATTGCACGAATATGCATATTCCATTTTTACTTTCCCGTATACGTAGGTGTATATGGAGTAATATACGTAGTATAGGGAAAGTTATGTAATGCTGCGGAAAATCGAATTCGAGATTTTAACAGAAATATACGTTTTGGGGTACCCTGACACCGAAAAAGAGGTTCTTTGCAAAGTATCCGTCCGTCTGTCTGTCCCTCTGTCCGTCTGTCAGTCTGTGAACAACACTAGCGCGTAAACCATACGTGCGATTTCTTCCAAAATAGATATTCCTCGGTCAATCTGCGTCCACTCAAGGCGCGTCGATTTCGAAAATCTTTTCTCAAAATTTGAGGGTACATTACATGAAGCCCCCCGGACATTTTCAACATTTTCTCAAAAACGGCTCCAACTTTTATTTTCTTGTAAGAATGAAGTAAAATAACTTATTAAGGAGGCATAGGTCCCATTTTCACGGTTAACTCTGAATATTCGGAAATCGAAAATGTTTGAATTTTATTCGGCGTCTTCCTTTAACCACAAAATTGCAGATATACTTCGGTTTTTCCTTTTTGGCGCACGGGGTTGTGTCTGTAAAATGGAATATCTCACGGTATTTCGCGTCGTTTTCGGTTGTGCCACTAGGAGTCGCATGATCGCGACTGTATCGAGAAGTGCTGGCGATCATGCAACTTGGCGGCACAACGGAGAACGACGCGAAATACCGTGAGATATTCCATTTCATTGACACCCCCCCCCCCCGTGCGCCAAGAAAGAAAAATCCGAAATATAGAGATGATTTCCTTCAAATAAAATTTATTCTTCATAGTGAGTTCTTTCTTTAATATCATCTACATTTTTTTCGAAATTTTTAGCATTTTTCACGAAATATTGCGTGCTATATGTGCAATTTTAAAAAAATTACAAAAACCAAATTTTCTCAAAAACGGCATCCAAACTTTTTTCTTTAAACTTTTGGTAGGGATAGTGCTAAATGTACTCTATGAAATGACATAATTGCCATACTCCTCTATTCCCTTGTTTTTTCAAGAATTACAAATATGTAATTAATTTGATTTGTCTCCCATGTCGGTAATATTTAGATTAGTGGCGATTTGTTCACATTATATTTACGAGTACAAGTGCTTTAAATAATGTTAAGTAAAGTTTCTCGAGAACTCAACCGTTTTCTGTGAAAACTAGCTCAAAATCCAGCATTCTCAGAAACGCTCAAACACCATTTTCTCATAAGTGGTCCCAAATTTTTTCTTCAAACGTTTGGAACGGATAGTGCTAATTGCGCTCTTTTATGTAATGTAAAGTTCAATTTGGAGTATTTTTTTTTGTTTTTGCAAGAATTACACAAACTTAATTTTTTTTAAGATCTCTCACACCTCTAATATGCACATTTCCAGCAATTTGTAAGCACTGTTGTATTTACTGAGTTAATGTGCTTCAATTGATTTCAAATGAAGTATTTTGAAAACTCAAACTTTTTCTGTGAAAAATACCTTTAAATTTCGCGTTTTTAGTAGCGCTTCAACGCCGTTTTCTTAAGAAGGGTTCCAAATTTATCAAATAAAATTGGCATTTAGAACAATATTTGTGTGTCCTTTAATGTTATAAAATTAATTTTTATGTTCTACCGTTAGAAAACCGAAAAATTAAGAAAATGTCAAAAAATGTACTTGAGGATGGCATAGATGGCATAAATTGTACTTTAGGTGGCTTTAGAATGGCAGCTGGCACGAGTATGTAGCAATCCAAAACAGCTAGTGCCAGGCCCAAGGAAATAGAAAACTAATACGGGAAAGTTCTATGCCATTCTGTAGCACTCTCAAAGTGTTCTCCCTTAATAATAATTTTCTCTCTCTCCCTTAATAACAAATTCTACAAAATGCTAAATTTTAAATTTTATATTGCTATAAAACGGTATAGCATTGCTTTCAAAATTCGATTTGAAAAAATTTAAAGTGCTAAATTCGACCATCACTAACTATTAATATTGTCGAAGAAACGCGTGTAAATGACGCAGATGCATTATGCAATCCCGCAACACATGGCCCACTTGACGAACCCTTTTGACATGAATCGCATACATGGGCGTGTGCAGCCTACAACAAGAGGGATGCCACATTTCTGTCCCTTAAATCTGCCTCTGGGCTCCATTTCCATTATTTTTTTTAAAAAAAAGATGCATTTTACTAGAAAATAAATTAAACGTAATACAAAGAGAATGAACCATTAATCAAGGTCTAAGACAAGCTTGCCAAATGTCACCTACCTTGTTTTACATTTATATTGACGAAATCATAAATGAGTGGCTAAAAATGTTAAGTTGACAATTATAGTAAATAATGTATGTGTACAATATTGTTTGCAGATGATTAAGTTATTATAGGCTCCACAGAAGACAGTATCCAAGAAGCAATATATAAATTAGGAAATATGGCTGTGCAATATTGATTATATCAATAGACAAAACTAAAACCATGGCATTTAGGGGTTGTGAACCAATAAGAGCCAAAATAGCCCTTGGAAAAAAGATAATAGAACAAGTAAATGCATTTAATTACCTTGGCTATAAAATATTATAAAAATAAAGATTTACAAGTAAAATTAAACAGATATAGTCACTCCTGTGGCACAATAACTCGAACTTTGAAAAAGAAAGTGAGAAAGACGCCCCTGTGGCCGACAAGAAACTATACTGAAACTTTACAAAACAACGGCCCTACTCATGCTGTTTTACGGAAGTGAATGTTGGACATTAACCAAAGGACAATTTAGAAAATTTGAGTCGGCTGAAATGAAGTTTCTTCGAACAATAGCAGGTTATACACTTCTTGATCATAAGAAAAGCGAAGAAATTAGAAATGAATTACAAATTTTAAAAGTGAATGAGATTATTAAAGAATATAGAGAAAATGGAAAAATTATATATTACGAATGGCGGAAGAAAGGACAGTCAATGTTGCCTTGAACTACATGCCGAAGGAGAGAAGAAATGTGGGAAGATGGAGTGAGCAGTTTTCAGGAGCCGGAACAGACTGAACAAGTCTAATCTTATAGTTGATGATGATGACCAAGAGAATGAAATACTTTTAATGAAGAAATTAATATATACAATTGATTTTTATGTTGAACCAATTGGAGGGGCAATTGGAGGGGCAACCTTTTACGGATTGCCAGATGGATTTGGGAGTCCCTTCCTCAAATGTACATAATTCTCCAATTAAAAAAGGGGAGTATAAGGAATTGATCATATTTACGAAAATTAAAGTATTTTATTATGTGGGACTAAGAGGGCCCCTTTTGAAATTTTCAGAGGAGCGCATTTGCCCGCCCCACTGCACACATGCCTATCATCGCAAATAACTCGAACGATTCGTTCTATGATCTTTAAATCTGGTTTTCTAGGCCGAAGTTCTCGAGTTATGTTCCTCTCGCCATAATCTACTAATTGATATCTTTCGGGATAATTTCTGGGGATTCGGCTCTTCGGGTTGCACTCCACTCAATGGTGGGGATAGGGTGTGAAGTGTAGGCAATTCGTTACGTCGCGTTTCACTAACATGATTTCCCCTCCCTGGGATGCAAAGGGGAGGTCGGATTTTCACATGCGTGAGTTCTCGCATGGGTACGCTAGTTTACTAGTTACAAAACTATACTTTACTAGTAGGTGAATTGTTAATATATTGAAAAAATGTCCTCGAATAATAAATATATTTTTCGCATTAACACTCTCTAAGAATTAAAATTGAATTCTAATTTAATTTTCTTTTTTGGTACAATATCCGCGCAAGTTTTCTTGAATTCTCAATTTGCTAAAATGCGACAAGAGCGTTAAGGTTGGTTGGCAGTACTATCAATACTCAAATCTGCAGTTCCTTTGCTGATGCATGAAAGGTTACTCATTAGAAAAGTCACCCATTAGCGAACGTTTCTTGTAATCACTGTCAACAATGCTAGCGAATATCTTTTATTCACAATTCACCCACTCATGTAAATGGGACAACACTAGGGGTAGGGATTCCAGAACCCAAGAAAACGAACGTGAAGTAGTATATTCACGTCACTCCTTAAAATCCATGCCTGAAAACAGGGCGACAATCCCTAATCACTGAGAATAAGCAGGATGTAGGTTGTTCATTGCCTCATAGAGAGCTTCAAGTATCGACGATCAGGATAATTACTTCCGATTGTTTAAAACCCTCTGTTGAATTCTAATAATATATACGTAGAATTCGTGAACAGAAACTCTAAGAAAATGATTTCACATTATTACGAATTCAATATATAAAAACAAAGGAGGCTAACCATTACTCATTCACAGGACATAAAATCATACAAATGAACTTTGGCCTATGCGCTGCGTCGGCGTTCACAAAACATTTCTGGGGAACGACGATCGAATTGGTGTTTGCGTGAGCCGGTGGAGTAGAGGGAATGGATACGCCCGGAAGAGGTGGCGCTGAAGGCGCAAGGAAGGGCGCGCCAAAACAGGGTGGGGTGTAGATAGACGGGGCTGGGCGCAGCGGAGCGGGGACGAGCCTGTGGAGAGTGGGGGGTGCACGCAAAGCAGCATGGTGGGGCAAGATAGGAAGCAGTGTCTGGGGGTAGAAGTGCTTTCGTGCCGCGAAAAACCTTCCCCGCGCCACCGCTGCGGGCACGCGATGCAGCCCCACATTACGCAAACCCGGCAGCGAAGTTGGGGAGCCAGGAAGGGGAGGGGGTGGCAAAACTGGGAAAAGGGGAAGGAAGAAGAGTGTCGGTAGGAAAAGGAAGGAATCAGCGATAGAACCCAGCGGATGCACGGACTGCGTCAGCTTTCTGGAGAATTCGCTCGTAGAGGTGTTTCCTGACATTCGTGCTTTTACCAAATGGCAAAAGCACTTGTCACTGTATACAACGGATACTGGAAGGACGCCCATCCGGTGCGTCAGAATGGAAATCGCCGCAGTGTCTAGCGGGGCGAAGTGACGCAGTGCGTGACAAGTGAATGTTTTGATGATAAAAGTTATGACGATTACAAATCTCTTTGACCATCGTGCCTAAAAAGGACTTGCACTAGCTGAATCTGTTGGCGAAAGAATAGCTACACTTTGAACCTCCATGAAACAGAAACACAAGCTCGTTTTTTATATTACAAACTTGGTTAAGGTTTTCACGATTTAATAATATCAGTCCCGCATTTGGAATTAAAATGGAATTGTCCACAATGTTTGGATTTTTTACTTAAATCTCCTGAACTATCTTAGTTTTCAATACAAATCATACAGCTTCTACTCGGTTGTTCGAATCTGTTACTCTAAACAATAGATAAACTGCTAGCAATAATCTCTCTTCCTACGATGTCATGCTAGCAATAGAAGGTCGTATATAATGAAATATTTAATGTTGAATAATGAAATATAGATTGCTCATCTTTGGAAAGTATTTAAAGAAGGTTTCCAATAATAGTATGGACTTATTCTTGAGTTTAGGTCAGTGAAACATTAATTCAAATTGTCAAATTTCGGCTTTTATTAAGCCTTCATCATGCAGGACTACAAACAAACGGATTTTTTAATTATTAAATACAAAAGAATGCTTAATCATCTAATACCTACTAGCCTACTGATTAAGCAATTTTTTGTACTTAATGATTAAACTAGTGGTGCTTCCAACGCACATACTTTCTCGCACTGCTTCTATATAGTCCTAAATGCTATTCCACTACTTCATAAACCAGTAAAAGTACTTTCTACCAGCAAACATTTTCCGTTCCGAGACCCGAAATACGAACCTCAAAGTTAACGAACCGTCATTTATACTACTACGCCATACTAGCACAGTATGGGTCAAACAGAGACATAAAAAGAATCGAACCGAGCCATAAAATGGTAAATGCATGATAAAGAAACAATTGGTACGGTGCTACATACGAGAAAGTCTGTACCATTCTATAGCACCACTAGTTTATTTATTTACCGTCCCTTATTACACACGTGGAGAAAATTTAAAGAAAAAATTTGGAGCGGTTTTTGAGAAATATTGTTTTGTAAATTTGAAGCAAAGATTACGCAAAAACGACTCGTTTTTTCAGAAAATTCTACATAACCTTTTTTAAAGAGCTAGTTTTGTACAAGAGACTGTGTCAGAGGTAAAAATCGCTATCTACAATATTGTAGTTTTAAAAATATTTTTTTTGCAATTTTCAAAAAAAAAAGTATTTCCCAGAAGTAGGACAAAAACCATATTTTTATCGTCCCTCATTACATAAGTGAAGAAATTTTGAAGAAAAAATTTGGAGCGGTTATTGAGAAAATTTTTTTTGTAAATTTGAAGCGCAATTTACGCAAAAACTACTCGTTTTTTCAAAAAAAAATGGTACATGACTTTATTTAAAGTGCTAATTTTGTACAACTGACTTTGTCTGAGGCAAAAATCTCTATCTTCAATTTTGCAGATAGTCAAGAAATGAAGCACGTCTTTCCAATAATGTAGATTTATAAAAGTATTAAGACTTAGTCAGGAGACGCATTTTGTAAAAAATTTCAAATACTTAATTTTTATTTAAATTCAAATGTTAAAAGAATATTCAACAATTAAAATGGAAGTAAGCTTATCAATATTGACGAACATGGCCGGGAAAGTATTCAGTTTACAAAGGAATCCGGCGATGTGAAGAAGCAGAAATGGGTATCGGCACCATGTTCAAAAAGAACGAAATTTCGAGCAAAATATCAAATTATGGGTTCAAAATCAGAAAAGCCTGATAATTAGGATATATTCTCCGGATAAGCTTGCATTGAAAAGACCTAAAATTCATAAATGCAATATGTAAAACATCAGTGTTTCTTTCTCACCTAAGTACTTCCGTTGTAAAAACAAAGTTTTGGAATTCTGCATTAGAAATCGGCGATTTTTCGGCAGAGAATTTGTGTTGTGAGACCCTGGCACCGAAAAAAATGCAGAAATCTTGTTTCTATAAAGTACTTTCTCTAACACGTGTTGCCAGAATCCGGGTTTTGTGTAACTTTAATATACCGAAAAATTGATTGACAGCAAAACATCCGATCGTTCCTCTGTTGTCAATGTCAGCCCCTAAACCGTTCAGACAATTTTCTCCAAAACTGCAATTTTCCGATAGATCAGGACGAACTCGAGACTCTGTGATTTTGAACCGTATATTTTGATTTGATAATTTTCAAGAAGGCTCAAACATTTTCAAACTTTTCTCAAAAATGGTTCCAAATTTTTTGATTGAATTTTTTCCCGTAAAGCACAAATGACGCTTAAAAATTACACGGAACTCATTTTCATTGAAATCTGTAAATTTTCGAAAATTCCAAAAGTTAAAAATTTTCCACCGCCTTTCTACATCTACAATATTGCAGATAGAAAGTTTCTCCTTAATGATATCTATTTTGCCAAGACAGATATTCAAATAAATTTTTAAATATGAGAAGTTTTTTGCGTAATTTTCCTTGAAATAAAGGCAATTTGTTTACAGGTCATTTTCTCAAAAACTGCTCCAAAGATGTTCTTTACGTGTTTGCGATTGAGCGATTAATGCGATAGAGCATGAACGCTTAAAAAGTGGCAAAGGTCCCATTTTCGGTGAACTCACTGGATCTTCGAAAATTGCTAATAATAATAATAATAATAATAATAATAATAATAATAATAATAATAATAATAATAACAAAAACATTGCAAAAGTATAACATTGATAGCAGAGATTTTTCTTTATTGAAATCTGTTCTTAGAAAATATGTCTTTAAGTACTATATGTTTTTGAAAAAACAAATAGTTTCCTCATAATTTCTGCTTGGAGTAAATTCAATTTATTTAAAAAATCTCAAAAACGGCACGAAAAGTTTTCTTAATTTTTTTCTTGAGATAGAGCTTTAGGAAATGGTAGTCTCATTTGCATTAAACTTTCTGAAATTCGAAAGTTGCGAAGGTTATAAACAATGCGAGAAAGTATGTGTTGTAGCTCCGCTAGGTTTAATGAACAATTTGCTTTCCTCAAAATATCAAAGCACAATGGTTTCTCGTATTTCTTTATATATTATCTTGTGAGCTGAAGAAATTGGAATTGTAATGCAAGGGAATTATCGTTAAGAATAATCGCATATCTACAAATTCTCGAATTGAATGTTTCCAATTCAGGAAGCAAAGCACGGGGTGGATATAGAGCCCCCCTAACTTGCGAGGAAGCAAGGAAGGTTAGAATCCACAAATAAAATACACTTGCAATTTTAACAATAATTCATGACGTGAATTTAATATCTTTAAAAATAACAAGGGTAGAATTAAAAATCATTTAGTCAAATATATTTTACGAAGGGAATGAAAGCTATGCTCTCTTACTTTCCCTGTGGATGTTCAGAGGGCGATGTTCGCTTTCTGGCCTGTGAAGCCGGTTGATTGAACATAGTCACGAATCGAAATGAATTTCTAGATGCACCAGCTGAAAAATAATTTTGCATTTAACATTTATCTTTCGGCTTGTCTTGACCATAATTATTATTGAAATTAAGAGTATGACTTCAAAGACATATTGCCATCTCTAGAATAGTATATAGAAACTTTAAATATTATTTTGTTTAAAATAAAAATCACTAAACTCTTATAGACTTACTACCCTAAAGTTCTCATATCAAATCGTTGACCGGAACGCGAGTGTTATTTTGAGCCCGGAGCAATTTCAAGACACATGGAGCATTTTGACCCCAAGGGGCTGAACACTCGAACGACGAGCTCCCGCCCTCATTATCGCATTTACGACCGGCGGCGGCGGCGGAGGCAGCAGTGGCAGGGGCAACATCAGGGCGCAGACCCTGAGACAGGGCACCTGCATTGCGGCGCATTGCGCACTCGCGGCTCGGCGCGGGCACCTGAGCAGTGGCGCTGCCACGCGGCCGCTGCCGGCAACCACCAGCACGAGCGCCGCCGCCGCCGCCGCTCGCCGTCGCGACGGATCGAGCGGTTCGCTCGCGACCTTCCGCAACGCCGGCCGGCGGAGCGTTCGACGGCCGCCGCCGTCCAACGGCTGCTGCACGCCGCTCGCCCCGATTGCCAGCCACGGCGCCTGATGTTGAGCCCGCCCGTGGTGATTTGCACCAACGACATGCCAGGGTAGAAAATGAAGTTATTAAACGGGCAAACTATGGAAAGGAATAGAGGGCAAGTAATGGTAGATGGCGCATTCACGATGCTGAAAATGAGAGAAAATATAATTAAGACCTACAAACGGCAAAGAATTTTCCCGGAACAATTACACGTGCCAACAAGAGAATTGTTGTATAGATGTTTATATTGCGATAGAGACATTTAAATTGCAATATAGAGGCGATTTGTTACGATCACGGAGAAAATTATAGGTCTCCATCCAAAAGGGTCACATCCATTTTCAATCTCACTTGTTTCTTGTAATCACTAATTCGTCGGTAAGTGCCAGACTGGGAACAAACACGGGGAGACGAGGGAATAACTGAGCAGCCAGTACTATTGCAACCAACATTTCTGAGAGAACGTGATCCATAGCATTAGGCAAAAGTATGAAACAATGAAGGAGGAAAAGTTCAAAGGATATTCTACGAAAACCCAGTAGAGGAAAATGAAGTGTTGGACTTGAAAAGAAGGAAGAACAAACAGAGATGGAAAAGGAAATTACCCATGAAATTAAAAAAAGAAAGAATGTGGAATGCAGGAAATCACTGGAAATTGTCCAAGAAATGAGATTTATATTTTGGCCTAGCTTACATGTATAAATATAGTGTAATTTGTATGTGAAATATCCTTGGGTTTTGGTGCTATATAAATTAATAAGAACTATGGAATTTCTACTTATTCATGTATTGAGACCAATCTCATGAACTGATGGGCAAATTTTGTGGAGATTTCATCGATTCTCCATGATTTTGGTGGTTCGTATGTCAAAAACACTTGCGAGGTTAGTGCAAATGAATGACATGTGCGTTATTTTGCCTTACATGCGTCAGTTTGTCACGCGACATTTGCGCGACACGCGACAGACTCCTCAAATTCACCTTCACTCAACATCACTTGTCTATGAAACACGAACGACACTTTATAAACGCTTCGATATTAATACATTTCATTTCATTTTAGACAGATGTGTTTCGAAGAAGTAAGTATTTTCATCTGAAAACATCATCTAAAGGACCATTTACCAATCATTGAAATTTAAAAAATGTACCAGATTCGTTCTGGTTTTTTCTTTGAAGATTTGAAGATTTTCTTCCCTTGTATCGTTCCTTACCACAGATCTGTACAACTCTGAACAAAATGTTGAAGAATTTGTGAATGACTTCCGCTCCTGTTGCATTTTGAAATCGCTTTATTATCTCGGGGCGACTAATTTCATTAAAACATGTACGTTCCAGTTCTAAAGTTGCTACGTGAAATGTATGTGGAATCGGTTCGCAAAGAACAGGTAATACCTGACGTGTAGCGTTCATCTGTTTGTAGGGTCTAAATGTTCTCAAGAAGCTTGAATTATCAAGTAATTAGAGTAGCACTTACTCACCCTTACCGGGCGAGCGCGTTTAGTGCCTTCTTGTTGTCTTTCATCTTACGTAATAACTTCGAAACAATGAACTACGTATGTAGTAAGGTCACTTATGTACAATTATATGTTTATTTTTGATTTTCAACTTCCCTTTCGTCAAGATGAATGATTACTTGATAAGCCCATCAATTATATGTACTCATTTGCCTCGGCACGAGACGAATATTCTGTAATATATGTTAGCTTCTTTTCTCGAAAAGAATCACACCAGGCTCACAATGAGGAAGGGAGATCAAGACACTTAGCTGTCTTCTTAAAATAGTTTCGACCACTAGGTTTTGAAGTTTATGATGTTCTCAGTGTCCATTTCTGTTGTCATGAAGCATTTAGGCGTCTGCTAGCTGATAATACTAGTTCATCTCTGTGAGGATCAGAAAATAATCCTGGATTTCTCTTTCTCAGTCAATAGAATTTTTAGTTGGCCATAGAAATGACATTTTAAGCTGATCTATAGCTTGAATAATAACAAAGACAATGTATCTCAACTCTCTTTACCAAAAAAGTGGACTTATTTTCTTTTGAAAATCACCGATTCAAATGTAGAATGAGCAAAATTATGAACTTCGTCTTATTCTTCGTTCTCTTGTTCACGATCTTATTTTCACCTTCATGTATGTGTTTGTCTTTAATCCATTGCGGTTTCATGATTCTTAATATAAAATTCACATATTTAGATTTTCCTACATTTCAGACTCGTTCTATTTGTATTTTTTTGCAGAATGTAAAGCAATTATTGAATTATTGATTGAAGTAGAACTATAATTGATGTAGGTTATAGGAAGTATGTCATTTTCTTCTGATATATCGGCCAAGATTGTTTTGATTCCAATTTTATGCTTTTGAGGAGTCAACTAATGTATGTTTTATTGGAAGTATTGTGAATGTAATCATTAAAATACAACGTAATATATGTTTGGTGAATTATATTTAAGATTTTTTTACAAAGATTTATTACTTGTGAACTTTTTAAAAAATTGGTGTAACGTAAATATGTTTAAAATGTTGTTAGTTTTAAATTTTTTGTGTAACTGTATTCTTACTTATTTGATTATTTCATTGATTAATAATTTCATTATTTCCATAATTTTATCCTGGCGTATAACTGATGATCTTCTTCTTTTGCCTTTTCCCCGTTACTACGGCGTCAGCACTAATGGGTGAGGGCTCAATTTTTATTATTTTTCTGCCACTCCATTTTTATACAGACTTGGCAATGATTTTACGGCCGGATGCCCTTCCTGACACCAATCACAAGGAACGCACAAGCACATGCATAGACAACACACACAATCACGAAAAAAACAAACAGTGCCCGAGGGGAGATTGGAACCCACGATCCTTTGGTCCAAGATCGCCACTAAACACTGCTTTAGCGATCTCGGCCACCCGGCTGGCAGGCAACTGATCTTAAAGACAATTAAGGAATAAGTTTTTAAAAAGGAATACATTTTTATTTCCTTTTGTAATTGTTTTGTATTTGCCATCTTCTTGCCAACTTTACATTCTATCTTCCTTTACTAAAACTAGTAGATTACTTCGAAGTGAGCTTCGAACTTTTGAATGGATACAACTTAATCAGGTATAAAACCTTTCTAAAGTAAAATAAGTTTATAAGTTTAACATCCAGAGCTGAATGTCATCCAGTAAATCGACTTAAGAATGAATAAAAACAAGGTTACAAATATACCGACGTTTAATATTTAAATATTATATCTGGAACACAGTAACTATAATACGAAATTACTTTTTTTAAATGAAATATAGTATCGCATATTCAAAAATTAAAACCTGCGAGTACGTCAAAGCTGATCAATGAAATAAATTCATGGAGCCACGCCATCGCAAACACGATCTGATATAAACTCAGCCATAAGTTACAGTTACGCCAAATAATATGAACCACCATCAATTGGGCACAAGAAATAAAACAATAAAATACTTGGGCTTTAACTTCGATACTTGACTCAACTGGAAGCAACATACAGAGGTAAAAATTCAGCAAGCCAAAACTAAACTAATTCAACTATGACCCTTACTGAATCAACACAGTCAACTCTCCACATCTACTGCTCTATTACTCTACAAAGCAATAATCCGGCCGACACTTCTAAATGCTTGTCCCATTTGGACCAATACCGCCAAAACCGACCTACAAAAATGCACGAGATCCAAAATAAATTTTTAAGACTAATTACAAAAGCATCATGGTACATAAGTAACAATCAACTGCATAATGATTTGAATATAATAAAAAGCTAAATAGCCTACCTCGCACACAGTTTTTACGCAAAACTTCCCAAATTCAAGCATCGTCCCTCTATAAACGGCAAAACCTCAATTATCAAGCGAGAATTAATAAAAGATATCCCCTTCATTCATTCTATAAAATGTTCGCAAAGCTGGAATAATACTTCTGAAGTGCTTCCTACTTCCTTTCTCGCTATATTTTTTATATTATATTTATATAATTGTAATGTGTATAATTTTAAGTTAGTATACGGTAAAGACCATCAAATATTTGCACAGTTAAATTGTAAACTGAAAAATGTAATGTCAACCAAAAATAAAATTACAATAAAGAATAATATGAACACTACTTGATTGATTTCGGTTGATTGATCCTTTCAATTTAAGAACAGATTTAATTTCAGACAAAAATCTCTATCTTCAATATTGTAATTTTGCGATACTGAATTTTTGCAATTTTCGAAAATACAGAGAGTCCGCGAAAGTGAAACCATCACTTTTCTCAAAGTCTTTTGATACATACGAGGAAAGAAACTTAATGAAAAAATTTAAAAGTTGTCTGTATTTCACGCAAAATTACGCTATTTTCTATTCAAAACACTAATCATATTTTCTACATGAAAAAATATTGTCTGTCTTTCAACAGATTATATTAAGGAAACAATTTCTGAACTTCAATATTGTAGTTGTAGGAAGTCGCCAAAAAATTGAGCTTTTGCGATTTTCAAAAATTCTGTGAGTTTAACGAAAATCGCCCCTGCAACATTCTTGTAAGTGATCTTTCCACTATCTGAGAAAAAAATCAAAGACTCGTGAAGCAGTTTTTAAAATGTTGAAACTCAAAAATCATGATAGTATTTTTGAGGGTATCAAAAATCTTGGTACCTTCAAAAATAAAAATAGCTGCATCAAATACAAGGAGCTTCGAGTTGAACCAGATATATCAGGGAAAGCCAATTTTGGAGAAAATCGTCCGAACAGTTTATCGCTAGTGGTGACCACAGACAGACAGATCGGTGTAAACCAGTTTTTCGAAAGAGCCCACAAAACGAGGGTCCTGACCATATAACGTATTTGAGGAAGTAATTTTTCACATATAGTCTAAGAATTATCCAGTTTTTTTCAGTATCAGAACTCACAACATGAGTTTGTAAGACAAAAATCGCAGATTTTTGTCGCAACAAAAAATACTTTCTCTTTACTACGTACGTAATAGGCGAGAATGTAAAATGTATTATGAAATCGTTTTTCTGTCCAGAAACGAAAGTAAATTATTGAAAGATGAATATTATCCGATAATGGTGAGTTTGCTTTGCAGTCATTTCTATTCACGTACATTACGTCACTGTTTAGCAGGGTAAAGGTATTCTCGTCATCGTCATCTGTCGTCAGCGTTATGCCGTTGCTGCTGCCAACATACACACGTCATCAACTTATATCCCATTGTATTAAGAATTTTCTATTTTCCTTCCGCCTACTTTCTACCCTCAAATGTGAATCATTCCTAATAGGGCGTCCTGACTCCTTCCTTCCACATGTACATCATCAGATAAAGATACGGAACACTATGTTAACTTGTTAGTGTATCGATTTCGTTCCTGACCTCTCTGCAAGGTTTACCCTAACCATTGACCTTTATAATCTTTTTAAATCTCACGCAGAATTTGGAGAAATGTGAAAACAAATAACAGAACCTTAAGATTCAGTTCTATATCTGATTTTAGATAGGTGCCAAAGTGTATAGTTATTGAAATAACATTTTTTGTAACAAATTATTATGTAGTAATAATGTAGTGCGTGAAAGGAAAATTTATAATGTCCTGGATACCTAACGTAACGTTTCTCAGCAATTTCTCAGCATTTCCCTCCCAGACATCAGGCATGTGCAAGACCGCTCTTCCCTTTCAAGAAATTAACACTGCCCGCCAATCACGGAACTTAGAATTACTTCGCAAGGAAATACAGATGCGAATGCGCTTGATGCAAAAGAATTGTGAACTATCAGTTGTTATCAGAATTTTAAAATTTGTAATTTTGATGGGCAATGTTTTTTTTAACTTTAACAACATAATCTGGTAAAGAAGTCTACGGTTATACTGCTATCTCGGGGTGTTCCGTAATTTTCATTTTCGTGGCATAAATTGCATTTGTGAACATTTCTATCGATTTTGAGAAATCGTAATCACTAGTTCCTGTTGATAACAGCGTTGAGTGTTTTCTTGATATAGAACATTTTCCTCCAATTAGAAGGTAAATGTGTAATCAATCTCTCCTCGAAATCAGAAATATCCTATTGGTTGTAATTTTCGTGAAGAGAGTTGCTACTTTCACCAGTTGCTAAAGAGGACGGATGTGCTAGAGCAACGCTGAGGCGGCGCCTGCACTCTTGTGGTCTAGCGTCATGGCCGCGGTCAATGCCGGTGACGGTAGCGGCGGCGGAAGGCGTACAGTGTTCACAAATACTTTTCTCAGCAAACATAGGGCTCTCGAACTAAAAATAAATTATTTTTTACCTGTCCTTTATTGTCTGCGTGTGTGCTTCGACTAATTAAGAAATTTGCGTTTACTATTCAATTATGAGAAATATAAATTCAGCACTTCCATTCTGGCAAATAGTAATGCAAATGTGTTATGTAAATGCAAATGCAAAAGTATAAGATATATAAGTAATCTTACATATACGTATCTTCAATGCAGCTATCTGTTAACTTAAATATAAATTACCTACCAAATTCTCCTCTTTTATTCTAAATGTTCTGATCCTTTATTATTCTCAACTTTTCCTTTTTGATTTTACACATTTGAACTTCCTCTCTTTACATTTTAGACACTCAAAAAATTGATATTTTGAAGAAAAAAGAAAATGATTATAATAATAATAATAACAATAGTAATAATAATAATAATGATAATAATGATAATAATAATAATTTCGAGATTGCCGAATGTGGGGCATAAAAGCACAGGCCGTCCCGGTAGTTATCAGAGCTCTGGGATTTGTTCCACAAATTTGTGTAAGAACGTGGCTAATCTTTCAGGTCATTCAAAAGACTGGGAAGTGCAAGAAATTTCTTTATTTGGAACCGCCCCCATTTTTCGCAAAGTATTGAAGTGGCACCGACAGCCCTAGATCTGCTCGTTAGGTAGCTGGTTGCAACCTGGAGTAGATTTTATATTCAGCCGACTCATAACATCTTTAGTCGTGATATAGAGAAATAATAATATTAATAAAAACAACAATAATAATAACAGCAACAGCGAAATGAGGGAAGTGGCTCAGCGCGTAAAGCGCTGATTTCGCAGTCGGGAGGCCCGGCTGGTCATTCTGAACGGGGTTTTCGTGGTTTCCCTCGGTCATATAGGTGAAGGCTGGGGTAGTTCAAAAAGGCCACGATCACGTCTTATCATATTATCAGCTCATAATTCAAGGCATAACAACATTGCCTTACCAAAGGATACTGCCGAAAAAGCTGCCCCCGCAATGACACCCGTTAATCTCTCTCCGGGATAGAACGTGACTCGGCTCGGAAGACGTGAATTGGCCGATACATAATAATAATAATAATAATAATAATAATAATAATAATAATAATAATAATAATTAATTTTTACCTCTGTATGTTGCTTCCAGTTGAGTCGAGTATCGAAGTTTAAGCCCAAGTATTTTATTGTTTTATTTGTTGTGACCAATTGATGGTGGTTCATGTTATTTGGCGTAACTGTAATTTATGGCTGAGTTTATATCAGATCGTGTTTGCGATGGCTTGGCTCTATAAATTTATTTCACTGACCAGCCATGACGTTACTCGCAGGTTTTGATTTTTGAATATGCGATACTATATTCATTTAAAAAAGTAATTTCGTCAAATTCGTAAAAATCTATTTTCCCTCTCTCTCTATTTTCCCTCTCTCCCTATTTTCTCCCTCTCTATTTTCCCTCACTCTATTTTCTCTCTCTATTTTCCCTCTCTCTCTATTTTTTCCTCTCTCTTTCCCTTTCTCATTTTCCTCCTCTCTCTTTTTCGCTCTCGCTTTGTCCCTCTTTCTCTTTTTCACTTTCTCTTTTTTCCTCTCCTCTCATCAACGTGCGTCGCCTACTCCTGATGTTCTCCTCGACCTCGCCCCACGGCACATGGCAACGCCAGCAACAATGAGGCTCACGTGAATTGGGGAATTGCATTTATTTATTTATAGGGATTAAATAGTTTCCTTATAAATTTAAATCACATTTAATCACATTTAAAAAACTGAGCTAACCAATATAAATTTGATTGAAATACAATATTAAATGATAGGATGGTATAGTTTATTAAAAAATTATTAAAGAGGGAAGATAGAGAGTTATTTCAATATCGATATTTCGACGTAAACACACGAAATATTACTAAAAGTTCTTCATACCAGAGGTTTTTTTGTTTTCAACGTCCGTCCGACCGTCTGTAAACAACCCTAGCGTGAATCGTAAACTGGTTTACAAGGTTTTCACCAAAATTTATATTCCTCTTTTGATCAGGCTGGTGGTGCGTCTCTTCGAATTTGAAACGAATGTATTAAATTTTGGAATACTTTATATGAATTCCCTACGACATTTTCAAAATTTCCTTAAATATGGTTCCAAATTAATTCCTAAAATGTTTAGCTTGAATACACTTCTTTGCTCATAAAAATGTCACTGGTTCGAATTTCATTAAACATTGTTCAGTGATTTTGAGTGAAAAATAGAAGATTTAAAAACAATACTTTAAAAAGATTTTCTAAAAAATGGCATCAAATTTTTCACGATAGAATAATCTTTATAACTATGGCTTCATAATATGAGTTTTGATTACCATCTCTCAAATTTCGAAAATTGCAAAAGTTAATTTTTTTCGAACTCCTCCTGCACGTTCAATATACAGTAAAATCTGTCTAAACCGGAAACGATTGGGACAAAAAAATCCGGTTTAGGGAGGTTTCCGTTTTAGGCAGGATTGTCCGTTTATGACAATTTTTAGGCTGATATTTCCGTCCTGAAACTAGTAACATGACTTTATTATAATTATAAAACGTATAATAACATAAAACTCATTTATGGAAGAAATCACCAATAAATGAATATTAAACATAATTATTTATGACTATTTCACTCATCTCTGTCCGCGTCGTAAGTAGCCAATGGTAAGCGAGGATATATTCAAGTTAAACCAATCCCATATGTTTATCGCCATCAGCTTGTTTACCTTTTTTTTATCGCTGTAAAACCTTTGTTTACCTTTTTAAGATAACGATTGCAATTGTTTCACTCCAAAGTAGCTATTGTGCATCAATATAATATTAAAATGTGTCGTTTTGGTAATGTTTAAAACTCTGAAATAGAATCTATTATTAAAGATTCAGTGCCGAAAAACAGCGAAAGGAACAGAAAAGTGTGTGGAAGAAATTTCAAGAATTTTGTAAAGACAGAAAATACAAATGGACAGCACAAACTACAAATGAAGAAATGACACATGTTTTAGGCAATTAATATACGAAGATTAGATTGTGAAGAGTACAAAGAATATGCTATTAAAACTATGTGGAACGTTACAACCAAATTATTCAGGAAAATATTATAATGAGTACACACGTGTGTTCAATCCATTCGAAATTGACGAATTCCGCTGCTAATTTATCTTGTACATCTTCCATTTCAAATACTTCCATGGAACACCAAGACTTAGAAACCAACTTCCTACAACTTTAATGATTGTGCTTGTAATAAATGTTCTTGTCAGTAGCCTTGTTATAATTGTTTTTAGAAAGTTTTATTACCATAAAAGTGAAACATATTTGAAATCATTTTCTGCATTAAACTGTTATTCAAATGTTACTTGGTTATAAGTTATTCCAGGAGGCAGTGATAAGTCGGAGCTGAATGAAAGTTTTTCATTTTTCGGTAGTAATTTTGAATAATATTTCTCTTTTTCCTTATTCCTGTGATTTAAATTATCCTTTCAAATCATGAAATGTGTTTATTCGTGAAATAGTCACACTAAATATCACTCGAAGTGCTGTGCTAGCCGGTAAATTCACTCCTCGCTACGCGAGTCGTGAATTTACCGGCTAGCACAGCACTTCTCGTGATATTACTTATGACAATAAGGTAAAAATATTTGACGACTTCTTTATTTAAAATAATGTTACTTTTTTCAACATTAACCTAGAGTTTTTGCGTTTTGGGTTTCTCTCTTACTACACCTTTTCAGTTGTTTTCCTAAGTTGAAAAATGTTTAATATGTAGAGTTTTATGTTGTTGTTTTTTCAATCATTGTCAAACTGGTTGTGAAACTCATAAAAACACATCACCTCGCTGGCTAGTGGCTGCATCCGAACTTCTCGCAGACTCTTTCAGCGCACAATGAGTCACATCCCAGAGTACAACACTACGATTTTTCTAGCTCCGCCTCTCAAGCCCCTATGGCCACGATGGAGTATCACACGGCATTTCGCGTCTTTCCCGATCTGCCGCTAGAAGTCGCATAATCGCAAGCGCTTCTTGATATAGTCGCGAGCGTGCGATATCTAGCGGCACGTCTGAGAAAGACGCGAAATACCGTGACATATTTCATAGTGAAGACGGGCCTTGAGAGGCAAAGTTAGAAAAATCGCGGTATAGGTCTATCGGACACCCTCGCATGGCCTTAAGCAATGCGGCTCTGGTCAAGGTGTTACGATTGCCAACGCGAGGCAGGGAAACGCGTAAATTGAAGCCATGCCCTTACACCTACTCACGCTTAGGGAGTTGGGAGAGAGGGAATTCCCCGACGGCCTACGCAGTGAGAGACAGATGACCTCAAGGTCGAATTCTACGATAAGAGCGGGAGCCCATTTCCTTCACTGTGCGGCCACGTGTGAAACACATAACCTGGACAGAGAGATATATGAAAACAGACTTGCAGATGCATTCATTCTCATAGAGTATATCCCGCCTCTCTGCGAACTGCATTAAATTAACAGAAATTCCGTTTTATGAAGGTTTTCTTCGCCTTGCAGGACATGAAAAACTGTTCCGTTTCCGCGTTGGACAGATTCCGTTTTATGCCGTGTAAAAATGCCATTTAACTTCACGGGCCGGAAAAATTTTCCGGTTAAGGCAGGTTTCCGGCTTGTACAGGTTCCGGTTTAGACAGATTTTACTGTAGTAGCCAGAGATTTCTTTATTAAATTGCTAGAGGGCCCAGTAATGCTTCACTATTTCACAATTGCAGGGGCAATCCGATATTTCACAATCGCAGAGCAGAATATGCACTTAATACTCCAAGGTAAGGCGGGTTGCGTAGACCTTCTGTTCACGGGCGCATGAGTCAGCATGAACGCATAAAATCATCATCGAAGAGCGTCTATGAGCGACAGACATTCGCACATTCTCATTGTACTATGTCTATGTTCTTCGCCCAAGTTGAAGCAATAAGTTGACAAAGTTTTAAGACAATCGGATGAACGGTACGGCAGCGCTTAAAATACGAACAAACAAACAACAATTGATTTGTATGTATTATATTCATGAATAATTCCAAATATTAACTCATTTCACTAACACTTTTTTTAACATTTAATAGTTTGTTGTTGTTGTTATTGTGTACTTTTCATTTGTATGATGACAAAGTTCAAAATTTTGCTGGAAACCAGTCCTGAAGCTCGATATTTATTTCTTAGTTCATTATATAAAAATGAGAGTGTGTGTGTTTCTGTGCGCCATAAACACTTGAAACCTCTTGACTGATTGCTCTCAATTTTGGTACGAATATTTTTGAGCCAAGAATAAAAAAAAGCGTAGTTGCCATAATATTACCGCCAAATATTTAACAATATTTCTAATTGTGATTCCCAATGAATCTGCGTCGCAGATGTTGTTGGGGTGACGCGGGCGGGACCGAGCGAGGCTGAATGGAGAGGGCGGAAACAGGAGAGCAAGGAGCAGACTGAGCGGAAGGAGCGGAAGAAACGAAAGGACACGGAAGAATTGGACGAAGGGGAAGGACGTGGAGCGAAAAAGCGAGCGGAATGGAAGGAGACTGAACGAAAAAGCGAGCGGAATGGAAGGAGACTGAACAAAAAAGCGAGTCGAGTGGGAGGAATGGGCATAGCGAAAAGGAAAGTGCAGAAGAAGTGGACGGAGCGTGATGAACGGAACAAATAGGGCGGAAAGAGTGGAATGGCAGAGAGGAAGGTATGGCCAGAACGACCATGGCAAGACGAGAATGGTGTGCAGAGGAGAAGGGTGAAGTTCGTGCAGGGCTAAGATTGCTTAACAGATGCTTGTGATTAAATATCCGAGCAATGCTAGATAATCAGCTAGTTCAATCTATTCGACATTCGATCTTTAAATCACCGTTTTTCATAATATTAGTAATGTTGGCGTATTTTTTAGTAATATCATTTGACTTTACAAGAGATGGTGAGATGGAAGCTGCAAAATAAATAATATTAAATAATCGCTACGAATTATACGAGAAAGAATATTCTGAGTAAGAAGACTAGTTTCCTGATTTAATTGTGTCAAGGGCTCCGGAGGTTTTGGAGGCTAATATCAGTTCAGTATTGAAAAAAAATGTTATATTTTCGAATATTTCGCGTTTTTCTGAACGAAAAGGTTCCCTTGATCTAGCTTCAACTCAAAACGTAGTGTCCTGGATATGGTAGTGTCATGTATACAAAAAACTTCAATATATTACTGACGGGGGTTTTTGTACGAAGGTTGCCCGTAAAATAAGGTTCCCAATAATTTTTCACAATGAAAAACATATTTATTTGCTTTGAAATATACATTTTTGGAAAGCCTAGAGTTTTTCCTATTTGTTGACACAATCGCCGTTGAGATCGATGCATTTTTGCATGGGGTATACCAGCATCTTTATGTCCAAGTCGTCGAACTCTCCCGCCGCGCCGCGAAGGTAGCTTGGCACCTCTTCTTTCAGATCCTCTCCGGTTCTGAATTGAGTCCCACCCAAGTGTTTCTTCAATTCAGGGAAGAGATGGTAATCACTTGGGGGTATGCCCGGGCTGTAGGGCGAGTGTGTGACAATATCCCTTCCAAATTGTTTGAGAAGATCGGTTGTTACACGGGCGAAATTCGCGGGCCTCTTCAACGCGTTGCCGTTTACGGGCTTCCGTAAACATTCTTGGCATCCACCTTGCACAAACCTTGGTATACCCTAAATGGTCTGTCAAAATTTTGTCAGTGGTAGTCTTTCTGACACCAGGGATCAACTTGCAGAGTTCTCGAACCGTCACACTTCGATCTTTCAGCATTTCTTCTTCCACTTTCGCAACCGTTTCGTCCGAAATCGATAGCCGTCCGGAACGCTATTCGTCATGGACATCTGTACACCCGTCTCTGAATTGTCTGCACCATTTGCGCATGTGTTGTATGCTCATACACTTTTCTCCATAGACTTCACACATTTGGGAATGGATGTCTCCCGGCGCAGTGCTTTTTGCATCCAAAAACCGAAGTACAGAGCGTTATTCGCAACTGGCGGGCGAAGCAAGCGAGAGCTCCATCTCTAAAGGCCGCTGAGCCAAGAGTGAATTTCGTAGAGAGTTCGCGGGGGTGGGGATTGGGAGAGGGTGTGCTAGGTTGGAAGAAGCTACACGCCAGTGTTGCCATATCCCGTCAGTGTTGCCAAATCGTGACTGCAGTCTTGGAAACCTTATTTTACGGACTCAGGAATTCCCAGACCTGGTTTTATTTTATTTTTTTAATTCTTTATTTTTGGTCGCATCAACGACTAAGATTATTAGCGGCTACATTATTTATTACAAGTATTTATACAATTATAATTTCATCCATCATTACATTAAAAAATGTAACAACATATATACGTTGTATATCCTAATATTGTATGGCAAGTCATTAAAGATGTTACAATTTTCGCAGAACTTAATCAATTGGTTCTGATATTCATTCAAATACAAAAAGGTATCTAAATCTTTATTTAGATTAGTGAATTGTCTTTGTGACTGACTTTAGGGCAGTTTTCTGTTATGAGGTATATCGTTAAATTGGTGTTACAAGCATCATAAAGTGGAGGGCATGTTTTGGTAATTAGGTAGAGATGGGTTAATTTTGTGTGGCCTGATCTTATTCTGGACAGTGCGACTTGTTCTCTTCGGTTAACCTTCTCACAAGTTTTAATACGGTAAAAGTGATTAATTTGGTAGTAGAGTTAACTTGCTTTGCATTCTTTCCATGTGCTGTTCCATTTCTGTGTCATGCATTTGTCTCAAATTATCAAATCAAGTATGGATGATGTAGTGAATATTATTCTCCTTCCATAGGTCTATTAATGTTGTTATAGAATGGTTTTATTTTTATTTCGGGGTGGAAAAGATTAATGGAAATGAAACAACAACAAAACACTGCCCAAATGACGCGCACCCCAGTTTCCCTCACAAGATGTGTCCGCCCACTGTGCGGCGCTGTGTGGTGCGACGCGGCGCGGCGCGGCGCCAGCCATATCGGGGACGGGCGTGGCGCGCGCGGAGGTGCGCGACCTCCTCCCGCCGCCGTCGGGAAGTGACGCGCGCGCCGCGCCATGCCGTGCCGTGCCGTTCACGGGAGTCCCTCGCAAGGCGCTCGCGTCGGCGGCGCAGGGGAGGGGGGTGTGGCGCCGCACCGGCCGATGCTGACGCCTAATGGCGCCCAGAGGTGGAGGGCAACTTGCTCCAGTTCGTTGGGATCTCGATTTTTTTTTCATTGATAATATAACTAGTGGTTCTAAAATAGCACCTACTTTCTCGCCCGTATTTTCACGCGAAATTACGCAAAAAGTATTCAAATTTTTGAAAAAGTGTGTATGACCTTATTTCAAAATGTTTAAAGAAACAGAGTTCATTTAGGGAAAAAATCTCTATCTTTAATATTTTAGTCGTAGGAAGACCCCGAAAAATTTTGAACTTTTGCAATTTCCGAAACATTAGTTTTCAACGAACATGAGACCTGCACCATTCTCTTAAACGTCTTTCACACTACACAACAACAAAATTTAATCAAAAATGGTGGAGCCATTTTTCAGAAAATTTTGAAATTTAGGAACTTCATGTATAGTACCCTCCAAAATTACAATATCGGTTTCAACTTCTAGGGGCCGCGACATCAGCCAGATCGATTGAGAATATCAGTTTTAAAGAAAATCGACTGAACGGTTTAGCCGCTAGCATTGTTCACAGACGGACGGACAGGCAGACGGTTTTCCGTCATTCAATTTTTCGGTATCAAGGGCCTACAAAACATGGATTCTTGCTACACCAGTTATTACAGGATTTTTTTCTAAATTTAGCCACTGGATGTATCCACTTGTTTCTTATCAGGCCCCTGTAATAAGTTTTTTTTGTCAAAAATTCGGTATTTCGGGCAGCATTATATAACTTTCTCTCTACTCCTTAGCTAGAAAGTAAAAAAATGTATTTACGTCTGTAACCTCTAATGAAAGCTCGGAAGAAGATTTAAGCATCAACTAATTAAAACAGTAATGTTGCCTGTGTACTTCATCAAGATTTATAATAATTTGTTACCATTAAAAAGTGTTAAAATATTATTTTAATCAAATAATTTCATAAAAGTTTTTTTAAGAAAAATAATTTTTAATTGGAGTTGAAGTATAATTAACTTTAATTTTTTTATTTGAACAAAAGGCCCTCCGTGGATGTACTGCCCCGGACCTCTTTATTTTCTATGGGCGCCCAGACGCCCTGCGGTACTGTCTGTGAGTCGCAGGAGTCAGCTGGAGCCGTGACGTTGCGCGTCGCCACGGGATCGGGCGACGCGACGGGCGCGGAGGCAGGCGGGGAGAGCGGGAAAGCGCGCTCCGGCAGTGAATCACAAAGGCAGGAGGGGCACCCGTATTTGAATGGAGAGGGGCGATGGCGCGGAGGGGATTGTCTTTTCCGGAGATGACTGCGTTCCAGGTTTCCCGAAACGATTGAGCTCGTATTTACATGAGAAATGAATTGCGTTTGCGATGGTTCTCGACAATTCCCTTCTTTACACATGAGGATGAGACTTCGTAACAATTTGAGTGAAAGCATAGAAAATATTTTACCTCATTACCCAGGATTATTTTTCACAATATTTCTTGACTCTTCTTTGACAATATCCTTTTATTTATTTGGTTATTAATTAATTCATTAGATCATTTATTTATTTACGTTTTTATTGATTTCTTATTTATTTAAATATTCCAAGATTAGCATCGAGGTGCTTTACAAGTTACATTCCACTTAATAATACATGGAAATATTGCAATAAAATGTATTATTTCTGTATGAGGAGAACCTCATTGGTACACTTCGGCTTTTAGGACAAATGCCTATTTAGGTCCTTTGAGAGGTTGTGGAAAATAATTGCATGATTACGAATCACCAAAAAATAGATTAGATAATTATCTAATAGTGCTTACATTCTCCTAAAAGAGCGCTTGATGCCTATTTTAATATTTTTGCCTAAAACTGCGTAAAACAAGTAATTTTGAAGAATTGTCATTTTAAAAATTTGTTTTACCGAAACGCACTCTTCAGAATTTCTCGAAACACAAATATTCCGTGATCAAATACGCAATCGACTACGCACCAAAATCTTACCCGATACACCGAAAAAAGGAACTCAATTAAAAGAGGATGTTTCACACTCGTCTCCGATCAGCAAAGGTGCGTCAAGCTGAAATAGCCATGTCAGTACACCGGAATGAAATATGTCAAATGATTTATTGCAAATTAATTTCCACAATTTGGAATTAATTGTCACGTATCTTCGGGAAAACGGGAGTGAGCTGGCTTGACGCGACGCCAGCACACCTCAGTTAAATTTGGGCCGTAGCTCGACGGAAACCCTCAGATAATTTATTGCTAATTAATTGTCACAGTTTGGAATTAATTGCCACGTATCTTCGGAGCAAAAACGGGTATGATCTGACTTGACGCGACGCTAGCACACACACATCAAATTCGGGTCGTAGCTCGACGGAAACCCTCAGATGGGTTATTGCTAATTAATTGCCACAATTTGGAATTAATTGCCACTTATCTTCGGGGCGAAAACGGGTGTGAGCTGGTTTGACGCAAGAGTGGCTTGACGCGAGAGACTTGAGAGTGGCGCCGTGTCTGGAGATACTTTGTGCGCACTGCGTTCACGTAGGAGCAATTATTTGTTTCATGAGTGGCGCTAATTCTGTGAGTTGTAGGCAAACTGGGAAATTTGTTTTGGAAGTCAAATAGCACTTTTTTTAGGGTTTAGAATAATGTGAAATATTAGAATCTGATGGATTTTTTAACAAGGCACTTGTCATAATATGAAGTATGTATTACTAAGCTGATCACACATCCAAGAGATATCTCGTGAGATTTCTTACATTGTGATTAATGGTGTGGTTCTAGGCGTTTTACACATCTAGATTCACAGTTGCAGTTGGCTTGAGTGTGACCTTGTCTCTGACATCTCTAACATTGAACTGGTGTTTTGGGTCTGTTCATATGTTCAACCTTGACAAATGCTATAAAAGAAATGGTTTAATTTGAATATTTATTTTAGGTCATAGTAACGATTGAGGTGAATGAAACATAATTGGATTATTTTTTCTGTGTTTAAACATTCTGATTCTTACAACTGGAGAGTCAAAGGCAATGGGTTTACTTGTTTCTTACTCACTGTAATCAATAGATCTTGAAACGAATGAAAATGTAAACGTTTTTCTTCACAAAAACGAATACTACTAAGTTCTTGATCCTGAAGGTTTTAATTTTTAGTTTTGTTGACGTTTTTGGCAGTAAAATTGTTACAATCAGTTTCACTTTTTAGGTCCGTGATTAACATTTTGTAATGGTCGATATTATGATTAAAAATAGATGGTGAAGACACTGGCGACTCGGAAGTATTGTCGTCTTTGTTGAAAGCGAGAACTTCAAATCTGTTCCCAGTTTTTTATGTTGCCACTGTATTCACATATATTCCCGCCATAACATTTTTTAGGTAACTGAGGCGAACCTTTCGGTCTTTGTTGAATTTTTGAAGTTAACGCCATGGATAGGATCAGTTAGTATTTTGCGCGAACCACTGACAGATGCGTCATTTGGGTTATGGTACCTTTGAATAGTACTCGTAGTAAATGGCGAGATTGCTTGAGTTTGTTCTAATGAGTGCGCATCTTCGGCTTCCAGTTTCTTGACCACCTGATTCACTTTTCATATGTTGTGAGTAATCAAGAGTTTGAGAATATATATATATATATATATATATATATATATATATATATATAATTGATCGTCAAACGCCATTTCCAAGAATCCAGCGTTGCTGTTCACCATCGACAATACTTCTGAAATGCTCTGGCCGAGATCAGGACATTTCAAATATTCGATATGTTTTAGAGCGAAAGTAACACTTAACGAAAACTGAACACAATCAATAAACACTATATTGACAGAAACTCCACCACATACACGAACACAATACACTGAGGTCTGTGCCGACATGGAGGTCGAACCGTTTTCCAGCGCGGAGCGATAACTTTTCGCTGTTAGCGGAGTGCACTGGGTAAGGGAATGGCATACACTCATACTCAATAGAATAATTACTTCAATTACAATTTATTTACCTTTTTTTATTAAAATATGTTATGTTATTTCAGCTTGAAATATTTTATTAAACAATATAATTTATTATCGATATGAATATTTGAAATGTTTTCGACGTTTTAATAACCAATATATTAGAATAATTGAATGTGATTAGCTTAAAATGTGCTGCTGAGGGAGGAGGAACTGTCCGGGTTAATTTTTAGAATTTCTTAAGCGATATAGGACTTAAATGTATTGTTTAAATAATCTACTACAAAAACGTTTTGATGAAGTAAAAAGCGTAATAATTATAATAGAATAAAACTTTATATTTGAGTTTATCAAGTTACACGTATCCAATGAGAAGACGGAGGTTGATTTATCTGCTGCTGATGTGTCATAAATAATCTTGGATGATGTATAGTATGATTGATGGTGTATTTTGTATTTGCGGGCGCTTTCACTGCCATAATCATTAGCCCTGTTAGTGAATTGCCGTATTATATTCGGGCAAGAGACGGAGATCTTCCCTCGCTAGTAACCTGAGATCGGGCGCCGCCCCACACATGTTCAGCGGCAGGTTCTCCTCCTCGAGGTTGTCCCAGTCAGCGAGGCACCATCCAGCCGAGGACAAACTGTAAGCTCCCGGCATCTGTGGTAGTGTAGTGTTACGTGTGGTGGTATAAGGGGAAAGGAGGATTCAAGGAAAGGAAGGATACCGAGAGAGGTGGCTCAGGGCATCAACTGATATCACAGCAGTGCCTCTGACCGGGAGCTCCTAGGGTCGATTCGGCGCCAGGATTTTCGACACTGATTTGACAACTAGGTCGAATCCAGTCGCTATCTGGAGGAGAATTCTAGCGGCCAGGATGCACAGATCGATAGTTTTCCGTGATTTTCTCGATCAACACCAGGCGAAATGCCGGAGCATTACCCTTGCAAACGGGCCACGGACCGCGCGCGATCTTTCCTTCCACTTCCTTGTTCTATTCTCACCCTTTACACACACACACTAACATGCACTGCATTATCATGCATGTCGGGTGCTTAGAGCTTGTCCCAGCTGGGACGGTGTCGCTTTGGTGGGAGATACCAGGTAGAGGAAACCCTACTAATCCACGGTTGGTACCGGGGTACAAACCGACAGTACCTACCGCAAACCCACAATAGGTTGGCGCCGGATCTCGCCATCCAGTGAGGAAAGGTCACTGACACCTCCCGATGAAGAAGCATGCACTATACTTACGGCACTAATGTCCTTAGCCATTGACGAGCCCGGAATCACTACAATTAATCAAAGAGGAAGGATAGAGCGCGTACGGTATGTGGCCTGTTTGCCTTCACGAATACTGCAATTCAACATCAAATTTGAATGTCGGGCGACCTCTTCTTGCAGCCTTGCTGTCGCATGACGTCAGCTTTGTCGTAAGCAATGGCCAGGTTAGTAGGGGATTCACGCGATAAACATAATATAACAATAGGTGGAAAAACACTCAAATATTTGCATTTTTTTGTCAAAACTGGAACCGCCTGTTAGTGAATTTTGGCGAGTTCCTGAGTATCTAACGAAACCACAAGCATCTCTTACTTGGCGGGAGGTTACAAAAAATGTCTGCGCACATTGGAAATTAATAATGTAAATTATTTATAAAGAGGGAATCAAGACATACTATCGTTATTAAATAATGATAGTATGATAGCAAGTGTTTGATAGTATTTGTTGTGTTTGTCAGTAGTAGAAATTTTCTACTTGGAATGTATCGGAATCGATGAAAATGTATTTCATAGCAAACAATAAAACAATTTCTGTGATAGTTTCTTGGCACTTGAAATAGAATATTCTATTATTTATGTTTAAGGATGTGATTTTATCTTTTTTTTATGAAAATACAAACAGGTCTCTGCTGTTCATGGAATCCAGAAAATTATTAAAATCTAAAATGAGCATACACTCGATGAAAATTATACCGAAACGACATGCCAGATTAGGAACTGAAGTAATGTGCTGATTGTACAGGTTTATTGGAGCATATTGTTTATATTAATTGGCTTTTCATTTTCTGCCGAAAGATAAAAATAGACCTTATTTCTAATTACGTATTAATAGTTACTAATGAAAATTAACTACAATTTCGATATGATTAGGCTAAATGCGCAGCGCCATACGCTTATCAGGCATTTATTTGTTTATATCATTAAATTTCAATGGGAATCATGGTACTGAATTGAATTGAATTGAATTGCCTTATTTACGTGGCGAGACTCAGGCCATTTCTTCCGTCTGACCACACAAATTTCACTACGCTTCTTTCACCTACTAGCGGCGAAAGAAGGTATTTCATGGGCGACGGAACAGGCGATTTTGAATTTTGCTCAGAGGCGTCATTATGGGACAGTGCTTCAAAATATTATAACAGTAATGATTGATTCTTTTTCCCTTCCGGGCGTCGCTCATCTATTGACTCCTCCCCGTCTCCCTGACGCTTAGCAGATATCTTCTAGAGATCATGGGGGATACGCAATACGAAGCACATGAGGGATATTCAATATCAAGATGGGGGAGCAACCCATCACATGACGCTATTGAGTTCGGTCATGGTAGGGAAGGAGGGGTCACACGCGCTCTGTGACCTGTTAGTTAAGGCAATGCTTGTGTGTCCGCCTAGATTTGATCGAAGGAAATCAAGGAAACGACCAGTATGAGGAACAAACCTTTAGAATGCTCAACCAGTTCTCATACTCGGCATGTGACTATGTAAATGGTGTCGAAAATCCTGCCACCTTTTAGACTCCAACCAAAGCCCTCCCCTGCTAACGAAGTTTCGACTGTGGTCTTGGATACAGTCCGTACATCGTACTTACACTATCGCCTGTTCGCGCCGTATCGCGTGTTCCGTCGTATTAACCGCCGCTTTCCCTGCAGTGAAATCCTCTCTCGCGCGGCAAAAACCCTGCGCGCCAAGTGTTAAACGCGACGCGTGCGCGAGTGGCGCCCGCGCACGCAAGCACTCACTCGATGACGGAGTAGCCGACGAGGCGCGCCGCGTGACAGAAGAAGGCGATGACGATGATGTTCACGTGCCCCACGCGCCGGATGATGCAGTCGGCGCCGTACAGGAAGGCATGCTGGACAGGGTGCCCACGGTCACCGTCACACCTGTCGCGGGACACCAGCAGTGTATTAGCCAAGGACAACAATACGAATTAAAATTTAATTAGTGGTGCTACAACAGTACAAAATTTCTCGAATTATTTATATTGCAAGTTTCTAAAATTCACACACTTCAACGAAAATAAGAACTGCACCATTTTAAGCGCTCTATCTTTGGGAAAAAATTAAAGAAAAAGTATTGGAGCCTTGTCCTGAATTTTTTATTTTTATAATTGCATTATCGTCAAGCAGCATATTTCAAACGAAAAATACCTGTTTATTTTAAGTACGTAACTATGTACAGACCAATGTTCTTAGAACTGATTTCGTTTACACTGAAATATTTTTCAATATTGGATTTTTCCAGTGTTAATTTTTATAAATTTCTCGACAATACGGAGAGTAGTTATGCGAAAATAGTGCACCAGCTCATTTTTACCGTCGTTGCTACATTCGAGGAAAAAATTCAAGAGAAAAATTTGGAGTCTTTAAGCAAATAATTATAATTAAATTTGCCCCTATTTCAAGAGGTGCGCAAAATACGCAAAAATGTGCTACGCAAAATTTTGCGAGAACTTCTCGTAAGTTCGAAAAAGTACACTGAAATATTTGATTAACACTTTTCGCAGATGACAAAAAAGGACGTCTTAAAGAAATCTGAATATTTGAGGAACGGATTTATGTCTTCAATCTCTATCTTCAATATTGTATTTCCAAGGAACGTTCGAAAATCTTTGTACACTTTTCGGAAAATTCAAAGATTTCAACGATAATGAGACCTATGATTTAGCGTCCTTTACATTACCCGAAGAAAAAGTCAAATAAAAAATTGGAGCATTTATTTAAATTTTGAAAATGGGATTGAGGCTTCATGTTGAGTGTCACCAAAAATCAAATATACGTTTTCAAATTAAGAGGGCCTCGAGCAAATCGATCGGGGAAAATCAATTTTGAACTCGATCAATTTTCACTGAATCCATTTTCAAATCAATCGTCTGAACGATTTAGGCGGTAGCGACGATCACAGACGGACAGACATGCAGACATACGTTGTGCCGTAAACCAATTTTTCGGTATCAAAGACCCCCAAATCGTGGATGTCTACAGAATGTGCTAGAAGAAGTAAATTTACTACATTCAGGAACGATATTATAAGACTTTTTCGACACCAGATCCCCATGAATTTTTCTGTCGAAAAATTGCCGATTTCAGCCATAACATTTCTTTCTTTTCAAACAAAAGAAGCTTAACCTCCGACACCGTGAGACCAATCTCCGTGAAAGTTGGTACATCTACATATTTTTTCACCGACAAGGTTTATGTGCTGTTACATTCTACTGTATAAGCGGTAGCGAGAAAGTAATAGTTATTTACAATTTAAGTGTCGCTAAGCATCAGATTACCATACGAGATTGGAAAAATGCCAAACGAGGCCGTTAGGCCAAGTTTGTTAACCAATTGAGTATTGTAATTAGACGTTACGACAACGTTTTATCATACAACGTTGTATCCACTTCGTAAAGTTTGTTAGATTATAATGTGAAATTTCCTTCTACGCCTTCAATTAGAATTTACACTTTTTTCTCTCGTAAGTGGCGACACTGTTCTCAACAAGCAGAATAATTGAAACACATTTGGTGAATACTTTCGACATGTGAGAATATAGTTCTGATTTGGAAATAGAAATAGGAGAAAATGCTGCTTTAGAAACATTTTTACCTAACAAATCAAGAAAGAAATATAAGCGTGAGTATTTAAAGTTAAAGATTGGTGTGGGAAAATAGGTACATTCCATATTAGAAGAAAGTTTTGATTGCTTACTTTTGTGGCAAGTCGGAGGAGAGGAAATCAAATAGTTTTTGGTCCCACTATTCTATATTAAAGAGTATAATATCACTTAATGACAACATTGATATCATATGTAAACGTAAGCTTTCCCGGCTCGAGTCCATGTCTTTTTGGCTGTCCGAGGTGACACCGCGTCGTTTACTGATGAGGCCGACGTTTCCTCTGTCATGTCGCAGGCTTTCTTCGGACAGTGACACTGGGGTGCTGCGCGTCCGGTATTATATACCGGAAATCCAAGAAAACATTGGTGTCAGAAAATTTACTCAGTTATTAGCGTTTTTAAAGGGAAATACAAGACAAAGAAGTCCAAAATATTTTCAAAGAGAAGAATGGCAAAGCACGCAATTACTATACTCCTCTATGTGAAGATGACCACTCTAGGTCGGTAAAGTACTTCATTACGAAACTGACTATAATGGCATAATTGTTTACTTTACCTAACCAAAGTGGATCAAAATACTAATTAACTAGATTTTAATTTGACTCGGTTCTCTTTTCATATTTCCTTGTAACCACGACCTCTCCTAATTACGATAGTAAGAGTTTTAAATCCTATTGGTTTACGAATACGTCTGGTGCAGTGGAGAAAATATTCCTTGTATGCGATTTGATTGACCTGGAGTGCGATTGGTATGGTTACCTCTGTAATCTATCCCTCGATCATAATTTCCCTCTTGAATATTTCGTCAACTCCCTTGAGATCTATGCCGACCCCCTTGGGAATCCCTGATCTATATCCTCGTGAGAAATGGCCTCTAGTGCCAGAAAAATCTTGACAGTTCAAAACATATTTGCCCTTGCTATACCTCAAAAACTGAAATATTTTAACATAATCTTGAAGGAAATTATTGTAACATGTAGCTAAAAGCATGTAGAATTAGTTCTTAAATATATAAAAGCATAGTCGGGGTAGGCAACTCGATTTTTCGAAAGCAAGAAATGGAATATGATTCAAGGATCTCTAGTTTCAAAATACATGATCTATGTTAGTAAGTAATATTTACTTTCACGTAAACTTAGTATACCATATTGTATTGTAACTCTGCAGAAGAAAGTGTCTAATTGTTGACCAGGAAACACGTTCTTTGGATTCTTATACCGAAAAGGTTTTTTCTCAATTCGTCCGTCTATCCGTCTGTAGATAACACTAGCGCCTAAACACTACCCAAGATTTTCTACAAAATTGTTGCGCCAATATTGCAACCTATAGACATGTAAATTGCAGATCGCGCTATTTTTTCTTGATACTCCATAGCGGAGGGTGCCGGAAGAGCAGATTCTGTCTTCGTCACGGCATTATGCAAGTGACTGTCAACTTCGTCAGACAACTCAGCGTACTAACGCGTCTTGGTCTACACAACAATGAGAAAGAAAAGCAAGGTTTTTTAAAATTCTTGAACAAATATTAATAATATAGAAACTATTTAGTAACGCCGCATGAACGCCCATGATACACACAAGATTTTATTTTTTAAACCTAATTTTTATGATTCAATTACTAATTTATCATGTTAACTTACTCGGTTTGTCTATATCGCATTTCCCCTCTTATAATTTACTTTCATAATTCCTTTCGTAAGAGAACATGTTGCATCATTCAACTGTTTTCATATTTCTCTCGTGACCACGCTCCTCTCAATGTAAAATAAGTTATGCAATACATATCGAGCTCCGTAACGAAGACAATAACAATCAATAACGTATCAGTAAAAAATAAAATATGTCTTCTATTCTCCCTGCTCTACGGTTCACTATGTAACTTTCCATAACTGATTTCTAAATTTTATGAACCATAAATGTAATAACATAAGATTTAATTGCACTGAGACCTATCACAGAATTTGCGTGCCCCTTATGGTTATTTTATCCTCCCTCGTGACCATCTCATTCAGTGTCTTCTTCATTTATTCCATGTAATATTGTATTTTAATTACATCAAGTATTCGAAAGTTTGAGAACGTTGCCAGATTTGCATTTGATTTGAGATAATTTATGCGTCCCCACACTACTTTTAATTATTTTTTATCAAACTCGTTAATCACTTATTGAATGTCATGTCAATGAAAAATTAACGTTAGCAAAAAAAGTCGATACCGCATTTCTGGGTAGTCGGGGGTTAGAGAGAGAATGAGGGGCACATGTGCAAAAGAACATAAAAGTTTAAATTCATTTATTACGATACTGTAACACGTTTATTTCATCTTAAAACAATTATTGTTGGGATATTTAATTTTCACAGTTTTTTGTGCAAGCCATATCACTACAAATCTTGAGGGACCTCTACTATCAAATTATTATTTATTATTATTATTATTATTATTATAACATTTAGATTTAATTATTGGAAGGCACCGTTTGTTCTGTTTATTTCAATAGATAATTTATAATTCATTATATTATATTTAAACAGCTTGAGTAAACAATATAGTATATCCCTCCTCAAAATCTAGAAACGGCGTGAACACCACGCCCCCTTCCAAACTAATCTTGAATAATAATATCAGAAAGTTTTCGAATTTCATTTGTGCGAAGCTGCGTTAAAAACATTATTGGTGCAACCTCTCAGTTTGTACATTTGTCCTATGAACCGACTAGAATTTTCTTTAGAGTAATCAATACATTTTTGTCTTCCTTAGACTTCGGTACCCCGAATTTACATGTTAATTGAATTAATGACAACCGTTAAAATATGAACAGAAATCGTCAATATTAAGAAGAAGTGAACAATATATTCTTGCTTTTAAAGAACAAAAGCGAAGTGAACAAGAAGGAACTTGGTTGTTGTGCGAAAACCCATGAGCGGAAGCTGAGATAACTTAACATCCTGGTGAAAAATCTGCAGAACACGTTCTTTGAAAATGCACCAACGTGACTGGAAAAAATATTTTTCCCTAGAGAGATAAAATAAATCAGCTTCAAACAATCCCGCGTCACTAATGCTGGAAACTGTTTTCAGATGATGGTTATCATTAGTTTTCTTTGACGGCAGTACAAGAATCTCGTTTATGCGAAAATTGCGTCGTGAAATTCCGAACACTTCACCTTTGAAGGTGAAAGAAGGGAACAGTGTCCTGGTGGAATTCTAAAGAATGATCCTTCGGCTTTAAGGAAGTGAGAAATATTGACGCCGGCAGTTATGCAGGATGGTGTCAAGTTATTTTTAGAGAGAAGACGGCCTTTCTTGACCCCTCCAAGAATCGATACGTGGTCCACGTAAGAGGTGAGCAGCTGGGGAACGCGATTGCTGGAGAACTCGGATGATGTGTCAAAACGAGAGTGGCCGTTTTGATCAAACAAAAAAATTGTTTATTAATTGGAAGTCAACGTTCTATTTTCTACCTTAAGAAAATTATATTTAATAAGTTTTGCAAAAATAAGATAATCAATGAAATACACATATCATTGTAAATATAATAAAGACCCTGTTCAGTAAAATATATAACAATTTATTTCAAAGTATTTTTTTGGAAGAAAATTACATATCTGACGTGGATCCATTTTAATTATTTTTCCAGCTCTTTTGCAAGCCCACTATTTTTATTCGTCCAATTCAGGTAATTTATTATGATTAAGGTTCAATCACTAGTAATCATGAGTAATTTTTACCGACCCACTACTTGAATTAAAAATACTGATATTTTGTTTTGGTCCAGAACCGAATTGTGGATGATTAACAATAATGTGCAAGTAATTTCAGAAAAGTTCTTCAATTACGTTATAAACTAATAGCTATCTCAAGTTGATTCCTTTATTAAACACAAATAAAATTGACGGTAAACTCTTCCAAAAATTTAATGATCATAATTTTGGGCAATATTTACAGAAATGTTTTAAGACTTTTTTCTAAACTACTCACATTATTTTAAAAATATAAAAACCCGGTTTCAATTCTAATTATTACGCGCTACTTTTTAAATTAACAATAACAATTTAACTTATTTTCGAACTGTATAAAAAATATGATTAAAGGCACTGTCTTGTCTTCAGCAGAGCCCTTTATACATCCGATATAATAATGAACGATTAAACTTGCACCGAACAGTATAAACGTAAGGTAAACAGGATATGAATATAATAAGATAAAATCAATTCTTTTTATGTGCCCACTTTTTCGTTCACGCGCCCTTAAAAGCAAGAGGTGGCAAATGATACCAAGCAAGTAGTTGGAGGCGCCGAGCTCCTTGAGATAGAGGAAGAGGAAGGACTCGATGAAGCCCCAGCTGTTGCCCAGCAGGAAGAGGAAGAGGATGAAGGCTGGCGACGTGCGGGAGCCCCACGAGGCGCAGCAGGTCGCGCCCCAGGTGGTCGGCCGGCAGGGCGGCGCGCAGCGGCAGCAGCGCCACGGCCGCCGCCGACGCCAGCACCAGCGCGTCGTACGTGTAGAACGCCGCCGAGTAGTCCGTGTACCCTGCGCACCGCCACGTCACGCCAACCACGATTAAGAGGATGAGAGGGCGAAGGTGCACAAGTTACCGTTTTTGCAGGAGAACGGTTTTAGCTCTGAGCAGAGTCGTACATTGATAGTAAACATAATAATAATAACAATAATAATAATAATAACAACAACAACAACTTCACTGGCAGATCTGTACCCGCCCTCGAAGTTCCGAGTGGTATATTCCCCCAAGTGGTACGAACACTCACCAAAACCGGTGATGTCTGTTGGATTGTGTACGATATTGTACGACCAACAAATTCAAACTGATCGCACGATAGCGGTAAACAACCCGGATGTAGTTATCCGGATTTTGGAGAAAAAAATCGTGTTTACTTGTCGATGTTGCTGTACCTTGCGGATCTAAAAAGTCGTTACCAAGAAGGCAGAGATACGTCTTAAATACAAGAGTTTGGACAATCGAGATCAGCCGATGTGGGGCGTAAAGTGCACAGGTCGTCCCGATAGGTTATCGGAGCTCTGGGATTTGTTCCGCAAATTTGTGTGTAGAACCTTGTCTAAACTCCCAGGTAATGCAAAAGACTGGGAAGTGCAAGAAATCGCTTTATTTGGAACAGCTCACATTTTGCGCAAAGTATTGTAGAAGGCACCGACAGTCCCCTATATCATGCTCCTTAGGTAGCTGGTTGCAACCCTGGAGTAGATTTTATATTCAGCCGACACATAACATATTTAGTCGTTGATATAGAGGAATAATAATAATAATAATAATCATAATAAATTAAAAAAGTATAAAAAGTAATTAAAAATATAATGTATGATTAAACTTTACACAAAAAATGTCATAAAAGAGTGATGTGTCGTGCATCATTGGATAATATTTATAATATGGAATGTTGCTGGTTGATGCGTTTCAATTTTGTAATGTTATAATTCAATAAAAATTAAAACTAATTTGTGGACTTTTATTCAAAGTAATTATACGAAATCTGTTATTCTTTCTTACTTTTACATATATGTTAATTTTTTTGTTTGAATAATGTTAAATTGAAACTTTAAGAATTGCTTTCAAAATATTTAAAAAATACCAAATACAATTGCATTGACAGGACTTTCTTTACATCTCGGCATCGAAATTGGGATGAAATTAAGAATTAAAGAATTTCAGGATCGATCGGTGAATTAGAATGCGTCCCCTCCGGTTTGGCAGAAATCCCAAACATGATACTGGCATTAAAAATAGATTTCCCTTCTATAGCTTCCTTACAAAGTTTTCCGAAATGTAACTCCACTGAGGTTTCTCCATAAAGGATTCCTCCCCCGAAAACAAGATATTTAGAATTAAGTTATCAGCATTAAGATTGTATTAAGTCGACAATACGAATGTAGATTGTGAACTGAACTTTGTAAAACCTAAAAATGTTTGTAATAAAAAACGTAACTGTTCGCAATAATACGACAAAATATGTGCTGTTGTCGCACCTGTAGTTTTATATTAAATTCCATGATGGCAGCGGTGATCTTTTGGTATTACATAATGATTAAAGTCATAAAACATCCTTAATCATTTTTATATTCTTAGAATGTATAGAACTGTTGTACTGTGTACCCATAAATACTATAATATGTTATTGCAATATTAGTGAAGACTGTCGTTGATAAAATATTTAATGCATTGCAGTGTTATACGAGAGTATTTATTGTTGTTCTTGAGCAATGTGCGTGCTTGTTTATGGAAAACCATTTTGTGTGGTTTTGTTCAGCAGCATTTTTACTGCTGCATTAATCTAATTTGTTTTCATGGATTTTTCTACCATTATCTCCTAGCTAATTTCATTTACTTTTATCTAAAAATATACAGATGGTGCTGAATTTAATGGTGAAGTTGATGATAGAAGAGCATAGGTAGGAAAAGTTACGAAATATTTATGTATGACTAACCTGGAAGTTGTATCTCAACGAAGGAAACTTGTGTGTATCGATCCAAAGCTCAAATTTGTTTTGTCCAGTCCTCTCCGGCGGCTGAAGCCAAGCGATAAGGCTTTCAGCGTTCCTATAGCCACGAAGCGATAGGGCCTTCCAGTGATACGGCTTGAGGACGGGAGTGCCAGGAAAGGACGAGGTGGTATATCCGCACATTCTCCAAAGGCTCCCTTGTGCCTGCTTCTGCGTCTGTAGGTTTTAACTACCACCCACCAACTACTAAGACTTACGGAACATATTCATTCTGCATTCCAAAAGGGACAACATACCATCGCTGCATTCGTAGACATCTCGCAATTTGGCATCAAGCTCTTTATTTTAAATTAATTTCAATAGGTACACCCAAATATCTAGTATTTGTTATCCTTAGGTATATCACAAATAGAACATTTTCAGTATCTGTCGAAGGCCACTGCTCTAATCCAAGGAAAATCACTGCTGGGGTTCCTCAAGTTTCACCACTTTCCCCCTTATTGTTCAATTTATACATTGCAGATATACCGACTTCAGCACAAATAAACACGGCTCAATTTGCCGACGACACTGCACTCTACATCTCAGGGAACTCCTTAACAACTCTTCAAACACAACTTGAAAATCACTTAAACTTACTTGCAAAGTTGGCTAATATCTGGAAAATAAAGTTGAATCCAACAAAATCGTCAGTAAAATTATTCACAACAAGATCATTCACACACTCTCTTCCACTTTTCATAATAATGACATCATCAATTGGACACCAACAAATAAAAGAATAAAATACTTGGGCTTAAACTTCGACACTCGACTCAACTGGAAGCAGCATATAGAGGTAAAAACTCAGCAAGCCAAAATTAAACTAATTCAATTACGACCCTTACTGAATCAACACAGTCAACTCTCCATATCTAATGCTTTATTATTGGTTTAGTGGTGAAATGTGGTTGGCATTTAAAATTAAATGATCACAGGTGTTGTCATTGCCAACAATGTTATTTATTTCAAGAGCAGCTTTCGATGGCTTAGCCATCATCACGCCACGAAACGACTACTAGACGGCTTCCAGACAGCAGAAAACTGATGATGATGGCTAAGCCATCGAAATCTGCTCTTGAAATAAATAACATTGTTGACAATGACAACACCTGTGATCATTTAATGCTTTATTACTCTACAAAGCAATAATCCGGCCGACACTATTATATGCTTGTCCCATCTGGACCAATGCCGCTAATATCAATCTAAATAAAATGCAAGTGATCCAAAATAAATTTTTAAGACTAATTACTAAAGCACCATGGCTTATACGTAACAATCAACTGCATAATGGTTTAAATATAAACACAATAAAAAACCAAATAGCCTATCTCGCACACAATTTTTACACAAACCTTCTCCAAATTCAAGCATCATCCTTCTATAAACTGGGCAAAACTCCTAAGTATCAAACGAGAATTAATAACAGATATCCCCTGCATTCATTCTATAAAATGTTCGCAAACGTGGAATAATGACTTATCTGAGGTGCTTCCTGCTTCCTCTCTCACTTTATTTTTTATATTATTTTTATAGAATGTTTTGTGTGTATAGTTTTAAGTTAAAGTTAGTATAAGGTAGATTAAACCCATCAAACATTTGCACAGTTAAATTGTAAACTGAACAATGTAATGTCAACTGAAAATTAAATTATAATTATAAAAAAAGGTTTTAACTACCACCCCCACCTTGCTACTCCTTGATAATATACCTGGAGATTTTTTAAAAATCTAGAATACAAAGCTTTTGTGCATTTTCTCTGTTATAAACATGCCCTATACACACTCAGCGAGTAGGAGAAATCAGAAATAAAATTCGGGGAACAGCGTCTATACGGAACAAAACGTTAAACTGTTTGTTATGAATGTGTTGCCAAATTCCGTTTTAAAGAGTTTAGAAACATTGCCACTACCTCTTGAGTATTCTGTTAGGCTTCATTTTAAATGACCGCTGTCAAATATTTTTCGTCTCAAAATTCTGCCCTTAAAATTGATCTAAGTCATCACATTTGTGGCTGGTCTTAATTTCATCACAAGTATCAGTAAATATAACATTCTGAATAACCAAAATGTGTACAAAATGTATATTTGAATTAATTTATTATTCTCAATGTTGCGTTCAGAGATTTAAAGTCGTTAATTTGTTACTGAATTGTTAATTTGTTACTATTTACTGAACTGTTAATTTGTTACTATTCCTGAATAACATTTGGTGTGATTTGCAAGTTGGGAAAAAAATTAATCAGACTTTTTGAACCTATTGTCTCAATGTTTGAGTTTTATTTAATTTTCATGAGCGAGAATTTCTAGATGATGCATTTCAATGCGTCACCGTCCCTTGCCAATGTATGTTGAATTTTCATTTATTAATTACACGCAACGGAAGGTAGAATATTCATCTTTTCGGTTATATTTTCTCAATTTATGAATTGGCTGATTCAACTCTAAGTTATAGAATTCTGTAGAAGGTTATTTTTGTAGGGATGCAAAAGGGAATACAAATTGTATACTGATGTCAGTTTTAGCAATGGTCATCTATCTATATCTATACTAATATATAAAGACAGAATTCCGTTGATTTACACCGCGATAATCTCTGAATCGACTGAACGAATAGCGATGAAAAGTTTTGTGATAGCTTCCTTTAACGGTCTGGAGTACTATGGGCTATGATTTGTAACCATAAACCTTAATATATTTACAAAATAAATACTTTTCTGGACATTTTTAGCCTAGCGTTACATTATATATTCAAGAGTGCATCAATGTTTATAGTTTAGCTGCCCGCCACCAGAAGATGACGTCTGAGATCTATTACTGATTTCATCAATACACAGAATTGCGTATTTTGAAGATGTTTATTTTTCACAGTCAGTTGTCTAATCTGAAATAATTCTGCATTCCGCTTTATTTATAAAGGTAACTTGAATATTGATTTTAATTGCGTATAGGCGTGGGTGCATTAAGTGTACAAGAGACTAAATGTTTGGAACAGATCATTTTCTGATAGATGTGGTTAATATTGCCGTAAAAGGTCTGAATGCACACATGTTTATTTAATTAATGCACACATGTTTATTTAATTATTAAATTAAGCATAATTATTATGTATTTGCAGATTGGACGAGCGACAATGCGATAAAATGTGGTATTCTGAAATTGACGGAGGGATGCATGTTTTAGAGAAGTGTTTTAATATAGTAGAGAGAGGGTACCTTTGGGTGTTGAAGGAATGATTAAATTGATGAAAGTTCAGCAATAATATATTTTTTAGTAATACGGCAGTGTAATTGAAGTAAAACTATTAGTAAATGGCTATTTGGAGTAATTTAATGTGTGACAACGCTGGTTTTGAAGATTGTTATTTTGAATAGAAAAAGTGTTGTCAAGCCGGGATCACAGATCTCGGATTTTTGCAGATATTATAATCGCATTAGTGGTTAATGGCTCCTTTCGGTCAGCCACAATTTATCAAGAATCCTAAAACAGGTACTAGAATTCAATTAAAATTCCTTCAATTATTTCTGGACGTCAATTTCAAACTTTTCTTTATAAATACGCTAGAAGAAAAAAATATGAAAAAGTGTAAGTTTTATAATGTGGCAATTGATTGAAAGTGCTGGTATAATATATAAAATTTCACAAACAGAATATACGTAAGTACATGCATTTTATTTTTTTGTTTAGATTGTATCCTTTTCAGTTACTAAGAGGAAGGAGTTTGGGGGCGGGAACCCAATAGAACTAAAATTTCAATATTTTTAGTGAGAAGTGTTTTAGGGTGTACGGAAGATCAAGTAAATACCTGATCTTGCTCCATATTGGAGCAAGGCAGAGAGAAGCGGTATAGGGCGGAGGGAATATACAGTAGAATAGATAGAATTAGGCTCTGCCATGGGGCGGGAATAGATGGACTTCCCCTTTCTGATTAATATAAAATTATGATAAATACCCCGGCAACGTGGGGGTTTTCAGATAGTAGTGAATTACAGAGGAAAATACGAGGAAGAAGAATGGCATACTTGTAAATTCTCGTAAGTACTACATTGATATGCACGTGCACGTCTTTTGTTTCATCTTTAGACAATGTCGCAAATTCGTCTACTTTTAGGTAAGTAGTTACAGAACGTTGATCCCGTCCTCCAATTTATGAACGCTTCTGAGGAGGCACAAGCTATTTGTGAGGATACGGCTACTGATGGGAAGCTTCTAGAAGCTAGCGAGAGACGAATTTTGTTGTTTCGTGTTCTACTGTATCAGTCGTAAATTTCTATTTACATGATTTAACTTAACCTATCCTAATAGAACGTAACCTACCTTCACTATACAGGGTGTACCACCTAAGTTGGTCACAGCAAATATTTTGAAAACGGGTTGATGTATCGAGGTGTTATTTGCGCCATGTTGTTGCTTGTGATTGGGTAAATAACATATTTTGTTTTCTTGTTTGTACCTTATGTAGTTGTAGAGATATTGACACAACTTTTTTAAAATGGAAGTATATATTTTTCTTCATTGTTATCAAGTTCTTTAAAAATGAAATGCAATGATATAAATATTGTTAATATTCGAAAAGTATTTTTTACGAAAACAGTGAAATTAGGACTTGGTAAACGCCACGCCGCAACGCGCATGGACAGCTGATCTTTCTGTCATCTTAGAGTTCGTGAGTCGACGCACCTTGTCGGAATACGAGAAAGTTCACCGTTTACAGGACTTCCTGTGCTCTTAGTGGTAATGCTTATAACATCGGTTTGGACTTTCACAAGTCCTACATGCGCAAAATAGGAGGGGTGTTCCAAATCACATTGATTTCAGCGGAGATGTGTATGTAAATACCTTTATTAAATTTACATTTGGGGAGCCTATCGTATTCCAGGGAAAAAGAAAAATTAACACGTGTACATTAACGATTCTCTACGAATTTCCGACTTGGCGACGAGGCTCCGATCTTCGCGATTTACATATATAACCCTGAGTCTACAACGCTTTTTTTGGCAAAATACTTCTTGCCAGACGTCTCATATTTGGACAGTCACCCTCCATTAGCCACTGTCCTGTGGCTAACATCATTAACCAGATAAAATCCTAAATATTACGCCCTGAGGAAGGTCGCAGAATGGCGACCGAAACGTCGGCACCTTTGCCATGGACGCGGCGTCACCCGGACAGCCAACTTAATATTGACTCCGGCCGCGGAAGCCTACGCTCTCAAAATCCTAAATGATCCGCTCATAATTCGTACATCTTTATCTACACTAGGCATGTCAAACTGTGCTCGCGCGAGCTACTTGCCCATTTGAGAATATCGGTGTTCCTGCAAGCACCATCCCCTGATTCCGCTCTCATTTCCCCTCCAAATCCAGAAAGGGGTATAGAAGCGCAAGCTGTAGCAGAAAGCTAAGTACAAAACGTGCTCAAAGTATAACGAGGAATAAGTTTACCTAATGTTTTCTATCAAATAAGCAAAATTTGAATTATGTTTACATACTTTACTAGTTATTACTTTATTCAAGCTTAACTTTTAAAATTCGCCGTATATAAACATTTTTGCCAAGGGACAGGAATATATTTGAATGGCCAAATATTTGCTTGTTCCCCTTTTATGCCTTATTTAATTAAATAATTCTGTTATTTTTATACACACTAATAATGTGAAAAAATAACAAGTCTATCTTAGGGGCTCTTTTGTCAAGAAATCTTTTTTCAATAAATCTTTTTTCAACCTCCTAACCTGAACGTAGAAATTAATGCAATTACTTCACTAAACGCGATTACGAAACTATGATATTTTCAATTCAAAATGTTTAATTTTCCTATCAAATGACAATTTGAAATATGACAGATATATTTCATTTCAATGTATCATTTCTTTGCTTTAATAGAGGAAATGGGAATGAGCATTGCTTTTACAGAAATAACTGTCAACTGATTTCTCCAAAATACTGCTGTGGTTGAGATATTCAGTAACGTACTGCCACCGCCGAACAATTTTTATAACTTTTACTTTTAAAGCTATATCCATTTTCTCTGGGCCAGCAAACTCTAGAAAGCTAATTACCTTGCCCGCGACCTAGGCACGCCAGATCTACTCCATCTGACTAATACGCGAATGAAGGCTACCCCTACAATTTGCCCCATTTGGGACTAGCCGTGGCGTGTGAGTGGCCGGTACGCACCCCGGCGCGAGTTGCGGTCTATGAGGAGGCCGGTGAGCGGGCTGAAGAAGGCCATGCCCAGCGACGAGAAGAGCCTCTCGCGCCCGAACTCGCCGCCGTAGCGCTGGATCATGTGCAGCGCGATGGGGTCCAGCATGGTGACGCCCGCCGTCAGCATGGTGGTGCCGGCGAAGCGCAGCAGGAAGTAGATCCAGAACACGCGGTCGTCGCTCTCCTTGTAGTCCGGTGGGCAGATCTCCGGCCCGCCGCCCCTGCGCACCATTTCGCTTCATTCATACACAAGGAAACTTAAGTTCGGGATACAATTTTATGATGATGCCAAAAAATCATCATATTCATCTAAAAAAATGACATCAATATAATTTGACAATTTTGCTACCGGAAAATATAACAGTCGAGATTACCGTTCTCTGTTAAACTGACAGTTGTAAGTTTGGTCTTTTTTTTCTTTTACACCTATCACTTTTCCACCATTACAGTGTAATTGGGAAAGGAGCGCCTAAGTGTAGCCAGAGCTGGTTCGGGATTCTTCTGACGTCCAAGCTCTTCCCCCATCTTAACTTCCCAAAATACATAGAAGGTAGCAAGTGTGAAGCATTTGAAGATTGATGTATCGGAGATACATTCACTAGGCTGTTACGAAATAACATAGAATTGTCGATGTTCATCGTGGTGAGTACAACGGCGGAGGTTAGAGAATGTCCCTGGACCAGTCTTGGTGAAAGGCAACACGGCTTACACCATGCCACTACATAACATGACCGATGATAGAATTCAACACGATGTTACATGGTATGACCATTATATCTTTTGAAGCAAACAAAGTTCGCAAAGGAACTGATACTAAATTACGTAACAAAAATAATAAAATATGTATCGTCGGTCGGTACTTATTGTATAAGTATAACGAAATAAGGCACGTTTACATGTTCTGGAACAATGCAATCACTATTCTCTACCAACCCTTAGTTAAACCTGATTCTGAAAATGTAATTCAAATGTATTAAATTTACCAAGATCTGGAATTATCTGATGTCGTGGACTATAGCAGGAAATTCTGCTACTACAGTAATTTAAAAAACTTATGGATCACTTTATAGTCACTGAAATGTTTTGGAATGGAATACATGTGTCAAACGATTTTTGGGCATTACGTTGGAATACACTTATCTATCTTTGAATTTAAAATACTTCAATTGTCGAACTAAAACAACTCGCTATCTTCACTTCGCTAATTATTACCTCACACTTACTCGTATACTCCTAATCACACTAGACGATAAAAAGTCGATGGCTTTTGCTATATCATTTGCACTCACACAACTGATCGGCGTAATGATCAAATGTCAGCAAATAATCATTAATTCTAATAATTTTGAGGTATTTAAATTTAGTTAAATAATATTGATTAATTATAGCAAACGATAATACATCTGGGGCCCATTTCGTTCCATTTATTTAAAATCAAATAATTTGATTGAATAGAAAGCTCAATTTCTAAATTAAATCCCTTAGTGTTTTAAGTATAAAGATTGCATTTGAAGATCTAAGACAAGTTGGGATCTTATTTCAGGAAATTTAAAATGCAGTAAGCGAGAAAGAAAGCAAGTCCTTGTCTATTGCAATTTAGTCAATAGCTTATTACACGTTTATGGTTTGGTGTTTAGTTGATGCTGGTGTTTTGATTTCTGGCACATGGTGTTATTTCCATTACGAAATATATTTATCCCACCAATGCACTGTCAAACGAAGTGAATATGAATATTTTTAATGGGAAACAGTGATTGTACTTTCCCTTTACAACAAACCGGGGGAAGTGGACATTGGGGACAATAATTTGGAGGTAAACCAGCCACGGTTCCACAATTTGCCCAAGGCGGCGCTTGTAGGAACGAACGTTATTTGAAATTCATTGTATTGTTGTAAATCATCTCTAATAATACAGACATATTTAGTAACAAAGAATATATTGCTTAAAAGTCGTTCATTATACAATATTATCATCTGACAATATAATTATTTCTGAATTCTACCTATTTGTTTGGATAGACAAGTTGCGACTTACTCGTTTGCGTTTTTCCATCTCGTAGAGTCAAAAACGAAGTAATTGTACACATAAAATTTTCATTCCAGAAAATACGATTTTGTATTTTTCAACAAAACATTCTACATAAATTGAATATTATTGTTGTGTGTATACTGGTTCGACCGTATATTTCGTAATATTTTATTTTCGCCTGAGTCCTTTGTAAGGGTTTTCGAGTTGAATCCGCATTTGATTGGACTTCACAGCGTTCTTGGGATGCTAGCCAAATTATTTTATATCGCGCATAGATCATGTCGAAATTTGTCTGGGAACCTTTTCAAAGTTGATAGCGTAACGGTGTCGGTATTTTTAGGTTCATTCAATGAATGTGACACATCAAATCTCTGAACTTTGCAAGAAATTAATGGTTCATTTCAAATCCAATGCATTGTTTTGTGTATCAAAAGTTTTTTCCTCACAAAGAAACGACTGTTACATGACCAAGGATTGCAACACGTCACATTGCCGAGTACCACACAACAAAACAAACTGGAACGTAGCAATCCTTGCCCATCGAGTGAGTGACGGAGACATTTGTAACGCTAGAGAGGCGAGGGCCACATCGAGAGTGTACACTCGCGCACTGCAATAACCATGTCGAATTGGAGGATCCACTTCCTTTCTTTTTTCTTCTTCTTCTTCTTATTTCGGAAACTTCCCGCGCGCGCGCGCGCGGCCTCCGCAGCTTATTTCTCCGAGGGAAGGCGAGGAGGTCGTAACGAGTCGTTAGCGTTGAGCGTGCATTCGGGGGTCATTTGCCAGTTGGCCGGGGGCCAAGTCGAGCGCGAGGGAAGGCCGCATCGCGATGCAGCGCACGCAGGAGCCCTTGGGCGGCGCGGCGCGGCGCGACAGCTGACGGGGCCGGCCTGCCTCGCCTCTCAGCGCAGCGCAGCGCGCCTGAGCCCGGTCGATCGGACACCGCGCTGGGTCGCTGGACCTCCCGCTGTCAGCACTTCTCGCCGATGCTTGGCTATCCCACGGGAATTTCGGCGCTTTATTTATATAACAGATAAACGTACCGGTAAATGGACTTTAAAGAGTCTGTTAATAGATCGGTGCGCGGAATGTGCCTTGGTCCAAACTTCGGAGGTTCCATTTATAATCGGTTGGAAGTTATTTAGGTGATATGGCGTTGCGAGGAATCTGGACGACGATCTCCTTGACCTAATTTTCGAAGGGGTTTCGCCGTTCTTTGTGGTAAAAGAAAAATGATAGGTATTTTCTTCTATTAGTCATTTAAGATTCTATTGTTTATTTAGGTCTCAGATTTTCCGTTTGCTTGTTTTGTTCTTTCTACAAATAAAAGGATAACGACAGAAAGTAATGAGGGTCGGGCAATCAAGTACGTTCATGTGCTTTCGATAGCAGAAAAAGTATACCATGACTTTCAGTAATATTTCCCTAAAATTTAGTGGGGAGAAGAACGACCGCGGAGGAAGACTCATTTGTGAACAGTTCTTGAACTTTACATTATCGATATTAAAGAAAACTCTGAAGGTCTCTCAGAATAAGCAACACGAAAGTATCTCTTTGTCGGAAAAAAGTTACAGTTGTGAATATGTGTATGTATGTGCATGTGTAATATTTATACATGGTTATACATTTATACATTACACATTTATACATTTACACATTACACATTAACACTGTAATATTTATACAGTTATACATTTATACATTACACATTTATACATTTACACATTACACATCACTAGGAGAAAATAAATGGATTATTGGAATATTTTCTGTTTCTGCATATAATGTGTAATGAATGTGTGAAACTAAGGGTGTTATTACTATTCTTTTTCTTCAACATTTATGTAGATTTCATGTGTTTGTCCACTAGCTAACCGTTTTCGCTGCTGTGGCAGCAGTTCCACCGCAATGCAGAGCATTTTCTCTTCGATTCGTTTTCCCGATCGCGGCCTGGCATCTAGATTCATTAGAAGACAAGGAGAAAGCAAACCGAGGCCTCCTTGGCTTTCTGGGCCCACGCTAGCTCGAGGCCCGCGGGGCGCGGTGAGAACGCAACCCGCGCAGAGCGACGCGGCGCCGCCCGCCGGTGGCTGGAGTCACGTTCCCGTGCCCTCCCTCTCGCCCGCCCTCCCGCCCGCCCGCCCGCCCGCTGGGTGCTTTCGCGCGCTTACAGGCCTCCTCGGGCGCTTTTCTCCTGCGCCGCCCCGCGAGGCACTGTGGAAAAGTCCTCTCCCCAGGAAAGGATTTGAAAGGATCCCCTGCTACATCCAATTGAAAAGAAATTTGTTTTGTTGCTGATGTTTTTCTCAAACGCTTTCTAGGATATTATTTGACGAAAGTAATGCGAGATTTGCAAATCTCAATACACGTCTTATATTTTCTATTAGTTGAAAAAAGTCTTCTAAGCGTGGAAAAATAGATAATTTTGATATTCGACAGAAGAAAACATGCGTTAGATTAAGAGCGAGAAGGAGGATAAATACAGAAATTAATAAATAAATTGTTTATGCTCCTGATTGTATTAATACTGAAGTTCCTCTAGGATTATCTTTGATTAGAATAAGCGACCTGAAAAAGTAAATCTGAAATATAATAGACATTACCATAATATGAACAGGTGTTTCTAACCTTAATGCGGTGCGTAACATGCGCCAATTGGATTCCTTTTGAAGAAATTCGATGTGTGATAAAAGCAGGAGAGTATTAAATCATATTTCCGCAGTGCTTTGCCTCTCTTTCCCCCTATGATATGAATTATCTGAATTGTATTTTTATGAAAATATTATTATCAGAAACTTTGAAACAAGTAGATTTTGAATTGAAATTCCACAATGTCGAAATTAATGATTGTTATACATTTCGTTAATGTAGCTATTCAAACCACCGTGAGTTTTGGGACATTACTCTTCTCGCTTTGGGAAATACAAACTACTGTATTTCACTTATTTCTCGCTCACTCACCTGTAACCCCTATTTCATGAATGAAGTCGCTTCACCCACTGGCCTCGCACGAAAGAAAGAGAGAGTTGCGTATCGATTTTCTGACTTGCACTTACGCAACGAAACGGAAAGCAGCGCACCATTCTCGCACAGGATTGCTGTGCATCGGTCCACTTCGGTCACTCGGCGATTCCTGCTACGTCAGAGAAACTCTTTTCAATCGGAAAGTAATTAGATGTTTCTGTACTTTCTATGCTTTATTTTCGCGTAGAAACTGCGTCGAAGTAGGATAAGTGGGGAAAGGAGAAGTGGGCCACCTACTGCTGACTCTTGTGGAGTGGACTTCGTGAGCTATGATATTTCACCGATCTAGATCTGAGAAGACACAGAGGGGAATAATAAAGAGATTTCCCAAGTAAACTAAAACTGCCGTTTAGGAACTATAATACTTGAGGGTTAATTGAAAGGAAACGAGAGAATTTTTATTGCAATTGGAAATGGTAAACATTTTACTTCCACGATAACATTAGAGTTTCACATCATTTAAAAATTACAGACATGAAATTGAACGATTATTGCCTTTGTGTTGCAAAATATAATGAAGGGAAAGGTCGCTATTGTAATGTGTGTATATAGATGAATCATGGGTGCCCGATAGAAGTAACTGTCTCTAAAATCATTGTTTTTTACTTAAGAGGGAAGTTATGCTTAGAAAATAGTATGTTTTTAGTAGTAAAACTTTTATAAAGATATCTCACAATACAGCAGTTATGTCCTAAAAAAGTCTCAAAATAAAAGACTCCAACGAGAATAAAAAAAGGTCTGCCTACAAAAATTTTCAGATGTGTGTATCTTCTTGTGCACCGACTATGTAATAAGCTTTTGTTGATACTTCAAGGTAACATACGACTATATAATAAGCTTTTATTGATACTTCAAGGTAACATACGACAGAAATATCGGTCAAATCTAATACACTATTGTCAAAGAAGTAACAAGAGTTACATTTGATTCGATCGCGGGATTTTGGGCTCTAGCAATCGACAGCGCTTTTGCATCGCGCGCTCCCTCTTTCCTGGCGCTCAAAGTATCACTTCTTCTGTTCCCAAATAAACTTTTTTCCTGTCGTCATTTTCCAATTGTTTCATAACATTTTATAACTCAATCGGAAGTCTGTCTCAAATTGAGAACTCGAATGCAGTAAGTAGAATGGATATGACTTTGCAATTGCTGATTAGTTTCGTCTACAAATAGAAAATTAAGACGTGGTTTCCTGGTCATAAGATAATAAACACAATCCACATGGGTATGCTTCTGGTTTGTGTTCATAGATATTATTTGCGCTGAGACGACGATAAAATATTTAATAAAATGACGTTAAAAAATTTAAATTACATGTGTGATGTGAATTTTCAAATTAAATGTTATTCAATAGAGCGGATAAGATGTAATAAATAGTAATGCATTGAACAATTAATATTCAACTGTCAATCAAGATCAGCGACTTTCACTTTCATTATTATTACACAAATATCAGAAAATATACGTATACAATATTAGCACCGCCCTTTCCCTTTGCTGCGGCATTGAATGAAATTATAATTAACTTTGCAAAAGTAGTTATTGGTTGATTCAGACTTTTATGACTTAATTGTTCATAACAATTTTGTCTTTTGCGATCAGTGTTTTAATATAATCTAATCTAGCATTTTAGGGACGATTTTATTCTAAATTGAATTCAAATCTGAGCACTTACCCAGTAGGTAGTATATTTCTAATGTATATGAATTTTGAGAATTCTCTTCTGAAAGAACCGTTCATATTACTACTGTGTTTCTTGAGACCCATGTATTTAGTGGACCTCATTTTACACACTTTTTTTGGCTTAATTTCAACCCAATTCTCACCCTTGTTGTGGAATAGCGTGAAAGCCTATGCGTTCTCAGTAGACTCCTAAATCAAACGTTTATTTTTCGACGAAAAATAAATAAAAATAAAATAAAATAAAAATAAAAATAAATAAAAATAAAAATAAACGACTCGTTTATTTTTCTTCGAATCTATAGTTTAAGTGGGCGTTATTTAACTTTTCTTAAGGGCATTGCTAAGTATATCCTAATCAAGCACTCAAAACGAAAATACTTTCTGGCAGTGGCCCGGCAACCTGTAGATTTTAATTCATAGTTGGTTCAAGGTCACTCTGTGGAGAACAGGCAAATTTTCATCCCTTCACTAATTTCTCTATTATTATCGGTTCAAACTGTTAGGTAATCGTTAATGTGACGAAACATAACCATATGTTGGGCAAATTTCTACTACCTACTGATGAAAATCGTTTGAGCCGTGAAGAAGAGATTCTTCATCAATGATCATTACATTCGTTTTTATATCAAGAATTTCACAACCGGTAATTCGTTTGAAGCATATGGGCAGTATCTTAGAAAAGTTGTACATGAGTCATAATTATTTGCAAGTATTTAATGATAGAGCATTAGACATACAAAACCCCAAACACATGCATCCCTAAAAGTATCTACAAAAGATTATAGAAATTCAAAAATTATAAAATGCATGTATTGCATTAAAATGCATTGAGTATAATGAACATTTCTAGAAGTTTATGATTGAATTTTGTCCGGTTTATATTTGTAACTGCTCACCATACGGTTGATAAGTAGAGTTTTCGGTCGAGGTCGGTTGCCAGATGTGATCATCAAGGAGACTTGTATGAAGTAATTTTAAACATGGATTTTATATATAGTATCATCTCTTTCTTTTATAAATATTAAGCTATCATTATTTTTTCTTTTGAATAGAAGTGAATTCAAAGAGTAAACAGCAACATATATTTTTGCAAGCCCCACGAACATCCAAGGCCACGCCACATAAATTGAGCTGATCGTACCAACGTGAGCTGCCTCACCGGAAGGAGCACTTCTGCAGGATGCAGTCGCTGGTGAGCTCGGCGAGCGTGTTCTTGGTGACGTTGGTGGCGAGCACGACACCCCACAGCGCACGTCCTCCTCGACGAGCGCCGACGCGTTCACGCCCTCGGCCACCAGCAGCTCCTCGCTGAAACTGCAGCCGCCACCGCACACCGCCTCCTCGCATACACTCACATCGCGCTGCACCTTTGCACCCGTGATTAGTGGTTTGGTTGCAGAAGAAAAGGTCACAAGGAATATCAAGAGAGTAGGATTTTTGTACATTGTTTTTTATGCTACCGATCACAAAATTGGACTCGTTAGATGAACAAAAAATATTTGGATCATTTCGATTTGTAGAATAAAGAAAAGATAGTCATTATCTGCAGGAAAGAATCACAAACATAAGGCCGGTCGGTCAACAGAAAAAAATATTACTTGGTGAATGTGATGTTTTAAAAGCAAGTTGGATGCGCCCTGGCCAGAAGAATATTATAAGAGCAGATTGTTAGAGTTAAAAGATGAGAGACAGTGTGTCATTCCAAAGAAAGAAACTCTTTCGGTGTATGCCGAAAGTTTTAAAGCATCCCAAAGACGATATTAAAAAACGAAAGAACATGCGTCGAGTAGAGGCAATAAGAAATTGCGAAAATCCATTCGATCCCTTCGCAAGAAAAATTCACTTGAGGAAGAAAAGTAATAAGAAAGGTCAAAAATTAGAAAAAAATAAATCACGTAGATGCGAACATTTACATTTAAATGAAGCCGAAGATGGCCAAGAAACGGATACTCCTTGAATCATAATTTATCGTAGAAACGATGAATTTGAGAAATGGAAAGCAAAGGAAGTTATAAAAATAGTCTTGCAATGAAAACAAGAAAGTAGTTGATTGCTTGAAAGATGGCCAAACGTTTTATGAAGAATTCTGTAAGTTTCCTCTGGCGTTAAGCTTTCACCTGGGTTAGCTGTGAATTCAAATTGCTAAGTGAATATTTGAATGAATTCTCATCAAGGCTGAAAGATGATGTATGATGGATTGAAAATAGATCATACGTTACTAGTAGCGCAAGTAGTTTCTATACTTCGGTTTTTATAACGTGGCGCTTCAAGGCCTTTCTTCACGATGGAATATGACACGGCTTTTCGTGTATTTCTCGGTCGCTAGATGTCGCATGATCGTGTACTGCTTGATACGGTAGCGATCATGCGACATCTAGCGGTACGACCGAGAAAGATGCGAAAACTCCTGACATATTCCATCGTGAAGACAGGCCTTGACGCGCCACGTTATGAAAACCGAAGTATAGCTGCGAGAAATGAAAATATTAACTTCGAGCGTACAACTTTTTACATTATTTACATTACATTTTATAGAGTTTATGGTATTTCGTCGAAATGTGAAAAAAAATTTCGTCGAAACCTCATTGTCCCTCTCATTTGTAAACAAGATCGTATGCTCTCAAATAGAGATAGTCAAGTTTTAGTCAAGTTTTATATATATTATAATTTAAACAGGAAATTAAGAAAAAATAAACCAACAGTAAAAATAAATTGCTCATTGCTGAAATATTCAATTTTTAATTGAATCGGTCTTAAATTAATGTCATTTAAAAACAATTTTTCAAAATATCTATTTTAAATTTCTCAGACCTCTGTCTAAAATCGATGGTTTCGTTGTCATCTTCCGTTTCCCACTTGATGCCTAGGTGCTCAGTTGGTTCTCTCAACTCGTCGAACAGGACGATCTCCACGGAGATCGTTAAGGTATGCGCCTTTGGTGGTGTCACGTCAGGCTTCCTGTGTACAAACGCATACACAGGTAATTTGCCAGCCATCATATATTCAAACTTAAAAATATAACTTTTTGATATCCAAGTATTTCTGTTTGGATATGTATCCAATTTTTTTAAAAATATTTATTCTAGATGTCAAAATAATTTGAAGGTTTTGGCTAAAAATCTAGATTGCAAGTTATCAACGTCATACAAATAGAATTCAATTTCATCAGAACGAAATTCACTGACACCTTTTCGTAACCTCACACTTTATACTTTGTGCTTTGAATGCTCACTTTCTGCGTATTGAGTCCCAGCTACTGGGAATGTTACAGAACTCGAATAACATTGCTGTCCTATTTCTTGTTTCCTGTGTTTACGCTCCAAAAATAGTACATATCAACCATCTAGCGTACAGGTTACAACTTTGAAATGATGTAAAGCTGTCTGCTCTGTTACAAGAAACTGTGGGTACAGAAGTGTACTCTTAAGAAACTGCGGTTGCAAATTAATAAGAAAGGTACTAAAATGCTAAGATGGTGTAAATGATTCTATATATGAAACTAAGTGATCACGAGATGTCAGCTCATTAGAACGTGTTCTGTCGCTAATGAATTATTAGATCCTTTAACTTATGAGAGGAACAATTAACTAGAAGGACGAGAAACAAAAGGACATTGGCTTCATTTTCTATATCCAAGAAACCGAAGTAAAGTACATCTTTTTCGCAAAATTATTATTGTTAGATCTCGAGTGGTGAATTTTTGGTAACGTTTTTATTTTGTCGTGTCATCAACATCTCTACTTTTTTAGAATTTTTTCCTATTTACAAGCAATATAGTACCGAATCTTGGAATAAACTTTAACAGTAAATTATTTATTGCAAGATATTATGTGTGTTATGTTGGCTTAGGGGTTACAAACTGATCTTATTTCAGAAATCTTTTAAATCAAACGATATCATAGTTTTAGGTTGATATTTCGAAAAACATTGTAGTGGTTCTCCCTCAAACGTTATTTGCCTTCCTTTGCGTTCTCAAATATTTAAAGGATAAATTTAAAGAATTTTTATTTATAAAGAATTTCTTTAGTATATTCAGTTCTTGCGTTCAGGTTAATCATGACATCCGAACATGCGCCAGTGCTGTGCAATAAACTCATGTATTATTACGTGCTTCAAATAATAATTGTAGTACTTTTATCGGCAAAGAAAAGGGAGGTTTGACTCATTCTATGCTCTCGCGATTAAAAATTTGTATTATAATTATTAGGAAAGTTTTATTAATAAAATAATTTAAAAACAGTCTTTCTTAAATAAACTATTCACTACGCTGGATGCATTTTCTCCTTCGGTATTTTGACTGTAATTGAGTTGCCCGTCTATGAGACACGCTGGATAGAACTGAAGTGTAGGGTAATTTCCTAGAGAAATAATTCGTTTGCCACTTGTGAACTTCAATTCTGTCAGTCACTCGGTGCCCTATTCTCCCCTATGGGGCTGCAACCCTCACTTCTTTCGGCGCCGCGCCGGGTTCTTCTTCTTGGTCTTGCCGTCCACCTCCATGATGAAGTGCAGAGGTTTCTGCGTGGAGCTGCCCTGCACCTCCGCCACGCCGGCGTCGCCCGCGCCGTCCCCGCGGCCCATGCCGCAGGTGCAGCCCGCGGCGGGGCTGGCGGGCGCCTGCGGGGGCGGCAGCGGCGGCGGGGGCGGCGGAGGCGTCGGGGAAGGTAGCGGCGGAGGCGTCGCGGACGGGGGCGGCTTCAGGGTGCAGTGGTCGAGGCACGACCCCAGGATCATGTCCAGCTCCTCTTCCACGGGGCACTCGCGGGACGGGCAAGGGCTCCACCATACCTCCACCTGCGACATTATTACCTATGAGTAACTGACACACGCTGCGCTCGGTTGCACATAAGTATCGCCTCGCCCCGTTCTCGTGGCCTGGTTTCCCATTGAAAATGGGTAACTCATCGGCCGCAACATACGAGTGTCACGAAGAGATTCTTATCATTGGTGGAGATGAACGCAATGAATTGCATTCTGTATACCAAAAAAAATTACATAATTTTTTTTTGGGGGGGGAACAAAGAAAGAGCTTTCAATGCAGTATTTCTGCAAAATTTTTTAGTTCCTTTTTTATTACTTTCCCAAATACTATACATACGTATAATATAGGGAAAGTTATGTTATGCTACGCGGAAAAAACGGCGGATTTTCGGCAGAAAAATTCTTATTACAACGCTCTGATAATGAAAAAATGGATAAATATAGTTGCTAAATTAAGAAAAAAATCTCCTAACACGTAGTGCAGCCAGAATCCCTGTTTTATGGGTCCTTGATAACGAAAAACCAATTGAAAGCAAAACGTCAGTCCCTCCGTCCAACTGTGACGGACCAACGTGACCAACTGTGACCAACGTGAACAACGCTAGCGACTAAACCGCTCACCCGATTTTCTCCAAAATTGATACTCCCCGATCGATCTGGATGATCTCGTGACCCCTTGAATTTGAAACCGATATTTTAATTTTTGGGGGTATTTTACACGATGCTCCTCAGACATTTTCAAAATTTTCTCAAATCCAGCTCCAATTTTTTTCTTTAAATGTCTAGTAAGAATAGAGTAAAATACACTTATTAAGGTGGCATAAGTCCGATTTTCACGGTTAACTCTGAATTTTCGAAAATTGCAAAAAGTTTGAATTTTATTCGGTGCCTTCCTCCAAAATTGCAGATAGAGATTTTTCCTTCAAAAGAAATTTGTTCTTCATAGTAAATTCTTTCTTTAAGGTCATATACATTTTTTGAAAATTTTAGTTGTTTCGGCGCAATGTTGCATGTAATATGTGCAATTTAAAAAAAAATACAAAAACACAGTTTTCTCAAAAATGACTCCAAATGTTTTCTTAAAACTTTTGGTAAGGATAGTGATAAATGTACTCTATTAGATGACATGAATGGCATATTGCTCTCATCTTTTGTTTTTTTCAAAAATTGCACAAATTTACTTTTTTTACTTGTTTCTCACGTCGTTAATATTTACATTAGCGGCGATTTGTTTACATTATTATATTAATGAGCGCATGTGTTTTAAATAATGTCAGATAAAGTTTCTCCAGAACTCAACCGTTTTTTGTGAAAACTAGCTCAAATTCTACATTTTCAGAAACGCTTAAAGTGGTAATTAGTACGTAGTGGTACGTAAAGTGGTACGTAGTGGTAATTGTACTCTTGGATATGACGTAAAGTTAATTTTGAGGAATTTTTTAGTTTTATCAAAAATTAAAAAATTGTAATTTTGTAAAAAAAGCTTCAAATTTCGCATTTTTAGTAGCGCTTAAACGACATTTTCTTAAAAACGGCTACAAATGTTTAAAAGAAAATGCCATTTAGGAGGAGGTTTGAGGACATGACCTTAGCAATTGACACACTGGAATCGCTTATCAATCAATTAATCTGCACCCGTCAATCAACTTCGATTGTGCGGTTTAAATTTTTGTAAATTTATTAGATATAAAAGTACGTAAATTAAAATTCTTAAATAATTTCCTGCCCTTTATTTCCATCCCAATTTTCAGTCTGTAATAAATCGATTTTGTTGTAAAAATGTTTTGGAACCAATCTGATTAAATACGTGAAGTAATTTTACAAAATTTCTTGAAATGCCTCGACGTGTTAATTATTTCGTATAGCTGTGTTGATAAGTTTAATATCACATGAGTTCAGTAAGTTTAAATATGTGAAACTACAATTGCGACAAGTTCAACAATGTGTCCACACGTAGTGCTTATGGAATGAGATTAATTTGATTTGATTTATTTTGTCAGAGAACAGTGAAATGTGACGTAAGGGGGACAAGGTACCATCCGCGCATATTTTTTTCCTCTCCAGAATCCCTTCGAAACATGTTAGCTATAGCACAGGTAAACAAAGTTACTTCGCTAGAAAAGCCAATAGTAGTGTTGGTAATAGAATGACGTGTGCTGATTTCAAATATGGTATAAGTTTTCGCTTATCACACACAGTTTCTTGGTAATCGTACTTTTATTGTTCTCGCCGGGCATGGTTTCTGGGAACTCTCGGTGGACATCCCTTGGGCGATGCGTTACACGAATCATTATCCGTGCCCTTCGCAGAAATAAGATAAGACCGTGTCTCCCGACTAGAACTGCCGACCCGTCAGCAGACCAGAGTTTCAGCGAGTGCTTCTAACGACAAAGACTGCTAAATACGCTCGTATATTACATATCTACGACAATGGTGCATCAGCTTTCGCGCGAAGGGTGTATTTCTTTTAGGGTTGCCATCTTCTGGAAGTCCGTGACCCGGAGATTTTGAGAGGGCACAAATTAATGATAATGACTGAGATTTTAGAGCGTAGAATGTAGAGACAAAGTAAATGATTTTGTATTGTTGTGAACCTTGAGGAACTCCTGCTAAAATGGGACGAGGGTTTGTGAGGTGTGTCTGAATTTTGACTGAGAATGAACGATCTGACAAGAAGCTTTGGATGGTTCAAAGGAGGTAGAGTGGGATACCGAGCTTCCGTAACTTATAAATTAGGCCATTATGCCAAATTCGGTCGAATGCTTGTCTCACATCGAGAAAGGTTGCTATGTCGTGGTGCTGTTTTTGGATTCCTGAATGAATGAATTCTTTTAATCTGAGGAGTTGATGGCAATTTAGAAACAAACCAAACTGGTGATAAGGAATAATGTTGGATTTTCTTAGAAATGGAATTTAGCCTCTTTAGGATGACTTTTTCGGCTGTTTCCGCTAGAATAGGGAGACGACTTATAGGGCGGTAGCTGGAAGGTAAGGTTTGGTTTTTCTAGGGTTTTAGGATTGGGACTATTATTGAATGTTTCCATAATTTGGGGAAGTAGCCTAATCTGAACATTGAGTTTATTATATTAGTTATATAGACAACTGCATTACGAGGGAGATTTTTTAACATAATAGGTGAAATACGTTCGTGCCCGGGGGGTTTCCTTCTCGGTAGATTTTTAATAATGTATATACTTCGGTACGGGACGCAAATTTAACATGGCTAGGGACATCAAAGTTGGGCAAAGAGACAAGTGAGTTTACTTCATTGGAGTGTGGAGTATCTTCAACATTATGTGGTTGGAAGGTTGTGGCGAAAAAATCAGCCAGAAGTTCTGATTTATCGTTCTGAGAGAACACTTTCTGTCCGTTTGACAATAGAGGGGGAAAGGTTGTCTTTTTACGTAGAAGTTTTCTCGTAGTCAGCCAAACTGAGCTGTTGTGGGACGATAGAGAGGACACATAGTTTTTATATTGTTCGAAATTATAGTCTTGTAGTGTTTGTCTATAGACTCGAATAAGGCGATTGAGCTCACTCTTTAGGTATGGTAGCCTGTGTTCATTCCAAAGTCTTCTGATACTATTCTTTCCCTCGATTAAGTCTTGTATGTACTTGGGTAGAGGAGGTTTTGAAACTTTTTGGGGAAGCAAAGGGCGCTTGGGGGGCTCGATTACCGCTGTAGTTACGGAGTTTGTAATAAGTTATACTGCATGATCTATTTCATGTGCGGATTGAAGAATCTTAATGGGAGGTAACATTTTCTAGTTTGGATTGGTAAGTAGCCCAGTTTATGGAGGAGACAGAAAATGTTGGAGGAGGAGATGGAGGGGGACAGAAAACTTGAGAAGTCCGTAATACTAGATTTTGGTCAGGTTTATGAAAAACATACGAGGTTAATGATAATGGGAAATTTGAGATGGCGATGTCTAATATATCTGGAATGATATTGTTATTGAAAGGGTAGTAAGTTGGTTCAGTGGGAGAGTGGATTTTGAGATGTAATTGGCTTATGATGTTTTAGAGAATTGAACCCTGGGAATTATTAACATGACAGCCCCATGATATATGTTTGGCATTGAGGTCACCCATTGCGATCGTTGGTGGAGTAACGTTAAAAAGAGAATCGATGCGGGACATGGGTTTCTTTTTGTTTGGAGGTTTGTACGGTGCGATGACCGTGGTACTATTGTTATCCAGAAAAAGAATGCGTATAGCAACAGTTTCTAGGCCGGGGTTGAGGGGCAGATCTATTTCAAAATAATTTATTGATATTTTGACCAGAATTAAGAAACCACATCCTGTTGTTAGTCCAAGTCTGTCGTTACGTATACAATTGTATCCTTGAATTCTAAGAACATCTAATGTCAAATGAGTTTCGGTGATACACGCTGTGTCTATGGAGTGGGAATTTATAAAATCAATGAGTTCGAGGCGTTTTGTATAGACTCCATGACTGTTCCAATTGAGAAATTTTAATGATTTAAGGAGTGGCATTATTTACATTTGCGAAAAGCGAAACTATGAAATTTTGAATTTTACTTCAGATTATAGGGATTAGTGAATGCAGGAAATTAGTGACTTTTCACGCTACCAGATTTATCAATGCAGGGACGCAAGTGGGAACAACAGGATTCTACTTGTTCGAGTATGACTTAACAGCAATGTTGCTAAATTTTTTTAACTTCGTAGAGGTGAATTTTCTGAATTCAGAGTCATGTATAGGAATTCTTTGTACATATTTGTATTATTCCCGAACAGTTACATCAGCAGAATAATTAAATGAATCTACAGCTAAATACCCAATGTGCAGCGTTTTCAAGCATTTCCGTAAATAGGCAGTAGTGTGTCACAAGGAAACTGAGCCCGATAGCCAAAAACTGATTTCATAATTCGAATTCAGTGCCCAATTCTTAGCTAGGAACACCATTTGCATTCTTTGTTGCAAAAATTCTGTTCACCAGTGTTATTACTTTGTAAAACCTACGAGCTTCACGATTTTTACATTCCCGTATACGTACATATATACGGAGTAATATACGTAGCGTAGAGAAAGTTATGTAATGCTGCGGAAAATTGACTTCGAGCTTTTAACGGAAATACACATTTTTCTGCCCGTCCGTCCAACTGTGAACAATACTAGCGCTTAAACCATAGGTCCGATTTCTTCCAAAATGAATATTCTCAAGTCAATCTGCTTCCACTCGAGGCGCTGCGATTTTCAAAAACTTTCTTCAAAATATGGGGGTACTTTACATGAATACCACCGAACAATTTTAAAATTTTCTCAAAACGGCCCCAATTTTTTTTCTTTAAACATTTATTAGGACTAGTGTTAAATGGACTCTATAAGATGACATAAACGCCATTCTGCTCTATTCTTTTGTTTTTTTCAAAAACTGCAAAATGTAATTTTTTTGCCTTGTCTCTCACGTCGTTAATATTTACAATAGCGGCGATTTGTTCATTTTACTATATTAACGTGCTTCAAATAACGTCAAGTAAAGTTCCTCGAGAACTCAACCGTTTTCTGTGAAAACTAGCTCAAAATTCCGCATTTTCAGAATAGCTCAAACGCCATTTTCTCATAAATTGCTCCAAATTTTTTGTTCAAACTTTTCGAACCGATAGTGCTAATTGCGCACTTTAATATGTCGTTAAGTTCATTTTTGTTTGTTTTTAGGTGTCTCAAACCTTTAATATGCACATTACCATCAATTTGTAAACAATATTGTATTTGTAAGTTAAAGTTCTTGAAATTACTTCAAATGAAGTATTTCGAAAATTCAGAAATGTTAATGTGAAAAAGAGTTTCAAATTTCACATTTCGCGTGAACGCCATTTTATTAAAAACGACTCCAAATATTTCAAAGAAAATTGCCATTTCGGACGACGTTTTACTGTTTTTTTATATTCTAAAATTAATTTTTCCGTTCTATCGTTAGGAAACCGAAAAATTAAGAAAATGTCAAAAAATGTACTTTGGGCGGCGATAGATGGACAGCTGGCACGAGTATGTAGCAATTCCGAATAGCTAGCTGAGACCGAAGGAAATAGAAAACTAATACGGGAAAGTCTATGCCATTTGTGGCACCTCTAGTTTATATTTAGAGTCAGTTTTGTATTATTAGAACATCAATTAAACTACTCATAATTCTGGGTGTTATATTTAATGGGTGTAAAATACAACCCCTACGGAAGTCTGAAGTATCTGAATAGTTCTTTGGTCCACCCTCATCCGCTTCACTGTGCAGTAACAAATGGAAAAAGCGCTGTTACTAATAGGAGGCGGGAAACAGTGCACATACTCCAGTGGAGCAGCCCCTTCCAGATTCAGTCGGGTGGGCGTGGCATGCCGTCTTTTCCGTGCCCTCTCCCGCGCGGTGACTCACGGGGAAAGCGGACGCGCTCGCGGGAGGCGTGCGCGAGTGGGGGGGGCGTGGGGGCGGGGGAGTCGAGAGACGAGGCGCAGGAGGCCGTGGAGCCAGCGAGGGAGCGAACGCAACGAGCGGCGAGGGGATCCGTCGTCGCGCCGCCGAGTGCGCAGTGGACCTAAATGAAACTAGAGAAGCTTAGCACACTGGGTTCTGAAAGTCCAAGCAAACGATCTTACACACTTTATAAAAAATTAGAAGAGTAAATTTCTGTTAAATATTGGAAATATGAAAATATGAATAAATAAAAAATTAACGTAATAAAATAAATCAAGGTTTCTGTTTATTTTCAATTTATGTAGTTTCTTTAAGAAATGTTTCTTGCCAGGGTTCACAGTTGTCTTGATACCATCATTACCAAAATTGCAAACGGTCAAATGACTGGTTGAAAACCGCACTCTTTCACCGTGATCATTTAAAACTTTATCTGCCAAAGCTCACATCTAAAAATGGGATGCATTTCCACGTAATAGGTTTGACATGTCTTTAGGAAAACGGGCAAGTGTGCAATGCCTACAAGAATTCCGTTTGTGATTTCCCTCCGCCGAATAGAGAATCATCGAAAGAATCGACCCTTAACTCCGATAAGTCTTCACGATGGAAGGGTCTTGTGTTCAAGTTTCGATTCCTTCTGGTGTATTTGGGAGAAGTGTAGTGGTAAAAGCACAGAAACAGAACAACTTCCGTTAACTTATTGTCAGATATATTCGCATCATACATCACATTTCATTGTGTTTACATTCCGGTTAAATCTATACGATACTGATTAAATCTATGCGTTCCAAATTTCAATGATAATGCATGCTTTTATATCTACATTTATTGATCAATTTCAAAACCTATTATGTTTGTCTTTTCTTCCATCGTGATGAAATAAATAAGAAATATTTTGAAATAGTTAAATACCTGAAAAATATTGAGGAATAAATATCAATTAATTATTATATAAATTTAGTAGAAGTCGTCACGAATTCTAATGTACTATTGTCCAGAAATCCGGTGCTGCAAAATGTTAATGGTTCATTCTTGATTGTGATAATGAAGGCTTATAACTTACATTTTGTTTGCCCGATGCTGTATCAAAAATCATCTCTCGTAAGAACTCTACCGGTGCATACCGGAAGACATCAGAATTTTACGTGTTCTACACGCACTGCCTTTCCCTTACTACTGCCACATCAGCCTGAAGGAGATCATGGAAATGAAGTTCGAAGAGGAATCTTCGTGGAGGTATCCATCACTCGTAAGCCGAGATGTCCGTCATCATTTCTTTATTTTTTACTTATACGTTATTGCTTGTTATTGCCTTCGTTTCAGAGCTCGATATACACTGTATAACCTTCTACCATCGAGAACATCGTGATTCCAAGGGAAATATGAAAGCCGTTGAATGAGGCTACATGTTCTCTTACGGGGGGAATTATGAAAGGGAATTATGGAAGGTAAATATGAAAAGATAAACCAATTCAAGTTAACATGTAGTTAATTAGTGAATATGAATCATTATTTTTAGATAAAAATAAAATTATGTATGTACCACGGATGTTATCTGTTTCTAATGACCTCGGGTCTCTATTAGAACCCTTATAACGCTCTTGGTGCACAAATAAACGATTACATTCCTCTGCCCCTTGCAAGAGGTCATTCAACCCACCTTCTGCGTGTGCGGATGGCGCATGACGTAGGCGGGGGGCATCTCTCCCGGCATCTCCATCTGCGGGATGAGCATGAGCGAATGGTGGCACAGTGCATTCAGCAGCAGCGTGAATACCACCACCGGCTTGTAGCGGCCGAACTTATCGATGAGGTAGCCTGGAACAGCGGTTTCCACTCGCCGTCGCCCACTCCGCAGTCAGGGATCGCAGATCAGGAGTCGCGCTCCACGCACGACTCTAGGGCGCGAACTGTCTGCCTCGTGTTGGCCAAAATTGATCAAAATTTTAGAAAAAAATAAAATTACAGATTTCTACTGATATTTTTTCAAAGACGAACGGTAAAAAAATTTGCGAGAATGAAATTTCAAGTAATTTATTATGTAATATTTACGAGAGTATATGTAAATAAAATGTCCAATTTCTTTCTCAGAAACCTGCCAACAAACTTATACTTATGCGCATTGTGTTCTACATTAGTTTCATTTTCTCTTCTTTGCCCTTACGTTTAATGTTGTAAGTACAAATCATGCAAACAGTTAAGTTCTTTTTGTTTTCAATTTTCCCACAACAGCACCGACATTACACTGAAGCCTAAAATGGGCCTTCTTTTTAAAAACGTGTCATCTGCAGAGTGTAGACTTTAATACATTTGGAAATGTACTATTTTTGTTGAACTGTTTTCTTTTATTTAGGGGATTTCCCCATTCATTTGCTGACAATAGTACCAATGACCCTTTCCCGTCACAGAGTATCGATTCTGTGGTCAGCTGAGAACAATTCGGAAAGCTACGGCCTACTCGCTCGGCATAGGGTAGCCTAGGGAAGGAATCGTTGTTTGCGCTCAGCGTGGGGATACATTGGAGTTGCGGGCGCCTGGCAGTCTGCCAGCCAGCTGCTGGCTACTGGCCTGGCCTGATGGACTTAGACGTAAGTACACGTTACAGAAACGTGCGACGATAGTACTTAATTACAAGCTTATTTTACTGTTCAGAATGATTTAATATAAGGACTGCCATGCAGAAATTCATTTCTATACCAACCAGTGTACCAACGTTGCCAGGTATTCATCCTGCATAGCAAGCTGATTTGAAATTTTGAAAGTTCCTTACTGAGTTTCGAGGTACTTCTAGATATAGATAATTGACTAAATGATCTGGAGGAATAATGTTTGAAATATAAAACTTGGATTGAAAATGCTACAATTCATTTCGAACCACTGCTTCTGTTGTTCAACTGTCCGCTGTTATCCACCTGGCGGCCCTCGAGCCGCATGCGGCGCGCGCTGTCATTGGTTGTGGCCCGCGAAAGGTGGTTAGTCAAGGCTGAAAGTCCGGTCCATCTATGACAGGCGGGAGCATTGTGCCCCTAGCGCACGCACTCTACTCGGCGCGCATTTCTGGAGTCAAATGCCTATTAAATGTAAAAGTAGGTGAAGTTTCGATTTTAGGATTTTTTCTAGTAAATTCAGAGAATAAAGATCATCCCAATTTGATACACTGCATTACGCATGGTACAGTTTGATATCGCGCATAGTTCCACCCCCTCACCCCCTGTTTCAGAGCAGCCGGGCAAAGTGCCGACAAACATTAGGGGAAAGTCAGGTATGGATTGCCCAAGTAATGAAAATATGGCCCGCAACATAATAAAGATTTTAGTTGTGGCCCTTGCAAGATGGACACCCCTGTAAATACATCGACTATTAACTTAAACCTCTACATTACATTCGTGCGCAACACAAATTAATTTGGCAGTGGCTGTATTTATTAATTTATAATGAAGATATAACTAAAAACAAAGTTGTTAATAATAATAATAACAACAACTCCACCTAGGAAGTACGTGACATTGCAGTTGGTGGTGGAGCTTGAGTACCCCCATGAGCCTGAGAGCTATGTCAGTGGTAGCCTAGTTACCGGTAGGGCCTCCCTTGCTGAATAGGTTGAAGGTGAGGGGTCAGACGAAGAAGTATTCCATTTTCAGGAGAGTGGGAAGTAAGTAGAGAGGGAAGGGTCATGAACCTTTGGACTTCCTGCTGTCGGCCCATGGAGAGTACAGGAGAGAAACTGGGTTGGCACACCAGGCCACTGATTAGAGTGGAGGCCAGAACCTTGCATTAGCCAGCGAAGGAGGCTGCCTTCAGCAGTCAGTGAAAATCCCATAGGGGTTAGTAATGCCGACTGGCGATCGGAGGGACCCCTTGCTGGGTCCTGCGGGGGGATGCCCCGAGGCCACTATGTGTCGCAGTAACGGATCGCAGGAAACAACCCAAGGGTTAAGGATGATCTGTGAACATAAACTTGCGTCCTGAGAATCTTCACTTAAAACCAATGAGCAAAATGGATAGAACAAGCAATGTAATGAATCTTAACGTGCCTTGTTCTACCAATGTCCCATACCTGCTCAGAAACCGAGATAATGTCACCTTGTCGACTTCTGGCCATCCCACGGATGTTAGTCCCAGGGACCCAGAGCCGGCAGTGGCTCGAAGTCATCGTCAGAGATGGACACGGGATGAATTAAAGGAGGTGATGTGGTGCTTTTACTATGCAAAAGCGAAAAATTGGGGCTCAGAAATAGAAGTTTTCAAAGTATGGACAGAGCGAAACCCAGATATGAGACACACCCTGGAGTCAAAGAAGCTTGCCAGTCAACGTCGATACATATTCAGCAGCGGAAAATTTACAGCAGAACAACTTGCTGACATTCAGAGAAATGCGGAGTATGTTCTTTGATCTAACTACCCACATGATGAAAATGTAGAACTTGAAAGCGATGGACCTATTGAAGGTTCATCTATTTCCAATGACACACACGTCAGTAGTGAAAATTCATCTGGCAATGAATTACACGAGAAGGACATGATGCGCAATCTCCTCCGACGCGAGATAGATAGAGTTCGTCAACTTCCATTTGAATCTCGTGCACCGTTGAGGAGAATATACGAAAACGTCCAATCCTCAGACAAATTGAGGCCTCCTGGCACAACGCAATAGTCGGGATGGGAAAGTATGTAGTCAGTGATCAAGATGACCCTCTAATGAGGCAGGTCATGAAATCTGACCGAAGAATTAGAAACAGATGCATTGTTAGTGTAGCAAGAAGATTGTGAACAAGACTCTGCAAGACACGCAGAACGACAGAGACACTGGACTTCTGATGCTACTTAATATGAAATGTGAGACACCAAAAATGTTAAAGAACTCATGGAGAGACAGACCACTCCACGGACAATATCTAAAAAGAATGGACAAGGTGCAGATCAATAAAGATCAATAATTTATGTGGCTTAAAAGGGGAAGAATGAAGCCAGAATCGGAAGCAGTTCTAGTAGCTGCTCATGATCAGGCGTTGAGAACACGACATTATGATAAAGGGGTTCTCAGAATTTCCCAAGATGATAAATGCCGCATTTGCCAGGAGCAAGTAGAAACCATTGATCATATTGTCTCAGATTGTCCAATCCTAACAAAGACTGAATACTTGAAAAGACATGGTGTGTAGCTACCTCCACTGGCAGATCTGTACCGCCCTCGAAGTTCCAAACACATGCCCCAAGTGGTACGAACACTCACCAAAACCGGTGACACCCGTTGGATCGTGTACGATATTGTACGACCAACAAATTCAAACTGATCACACGATAGCGGCAAACAAACCGGATATAGTTATCCGAGATTTGGCGAAAAAATCGTGTTTACTTGTTGATGTTGCTGTACATTGCAATCAAAACGTCGTTACCAAGGAGGCAGAGAAACGTGTTAAATACAAGAGTTTGGAAATCGAGATCAGTCGAATGTGGAGCGTAAAAGCACAGGTCGTACGGATAGTTATTGGAGCTCTGGATTTGTTCCGCAAACTTTGAGTAATAACTTGTCTAAACTCCCCAGTATTTCAAAAGACTGGAAAGTGCAAGAAATTGCTTTATTTGGATCAGCTCACATTTTGCGCAAAGTATTGTAGAGGCACTGACAGTCACCGGATCTGCTCCTTAGGTAGCTGGTTGCAACCTGGACTAGATTTTGTATTCAGCCGACTTATAACATCTTTAGTCGTGATGTAGAATAATAATAATAATAATAATAATAATATAATAATAATAATAATAATAACCATAACAAACATGGACAGTACTAAACCTGAGAGACTGTGTGCCCAGGTTCATCTCAAAGGGTCAGTTCTCAGTTCACCGAAGAAGGGTTCAATAAGAAGAGAGGTCTTACGTTGACCGCCTCTCCACGTGCAAAATACGACGAAAGACATAGGATATACCGGGACATCGGGATTATCTCGAGCAAGAGATAGTGTGTTCGGTAAAGGTACTACAGACAGCGTTCGTTTGGTTCGCACACATACGCGACAGTGGTACCATCAGATACCATTTCATATTTTTAACTAATATGGAATACATTGTGAGTATGGAAATTATTCACTCACAAATAAAGCATCGAAAACGAAAAAACATCGAGCGTAAATCAACGATGGTAGAAAAACACCTGTTTTAATATATTGGTTGTTAAAACATCGATGTTTCTGTAACATCATTGTTTCATCATTGTGTTCAAAACATCGTTGTTTTGAATTCATCGACACTGATGTCGCAACCCCAGAAGAGATATACACTCAGCGCTGTTCTTTTTTCTTACACAGCAAAACCCCTTTCTTAATACACTCTTCCCTTCATTGGCAGATAATAATGCAATAGAGAGAAAATATTTCATTTTACTTTCTCACTACTTACTTTTTACTTACATAGTAAAAAAAATGTATTATAATCATGCCGCAAAAAATCGGCGATTTGTGGACAAAACTCGAATAGAGGGAACCGGGTATCGATATGGGATAAATCTAACGATGTGTTTACACAAAGAGACAAAGTCTCCTAACGTTCATGAAGTTAGAAGATAAACTCTCTTAGAAGGCTTTACACGATTCGAAATATCGCCTGAAAAGCGAGTCTCTTCACTCACGAGAGAATCGTTTCTTGAGATCTCTCCGGGAAAGTATCTCTGTACTGTTTACACTTGATACAAGTGTCTGTAGATCAGCATTGTGCAACTGGTGGCCTGCTGACCGCATGCGGCACGCGGAGCCATTAATTGTGACCCCTGAAAGGCTAGACAAACGTGAAAGTCCTTGGATCCAGCCAACAGTCCGACGAGAACATTGTGCGCCTAGCACACGTGCCCTGCCGGGGTCAATATCCATTTCATGTAAAAATAGGATAAGTTTAGATTTAAGGATTTTCTTTTCTACTAAATTCAGAAATCCAAAATCACCCCAATGTGTTTTACTGCGTTATGCATGGTACAGCCTGATATCATGCATTGTTCCACCCCCCCCCGGTTCATAGAAACGAGGCAAACTGCCAAGATCAACAAAATGGGGTCACGTGTGGATCGCCCGAGTAATGAAAATAAGGCCCGAAACCATATTAAAGGCTTTAGTTGTGGCCCGTGAGGCCTTGCAAGTTGCACGCCCCTGCTCTAAATGTTCCTTGGCGCAGCCATGTTGAATAAACAGCTGATGAGCAGCGGGTAGCAGTTCGAGGTTGGAATGTGACAACTCTTGCAGTTGCCTGTGCCGCTTTAATAATTTCGAAAAAGCGGGCGAAAATAGAAAAGTGTGAATAATTTTTTACTTTACCGTATACGTACATTTATATGGAGTATATACGTATTTACATTATTTATACGTATTTACATTACATATACTTATTTATATGGAATATATACGAGTATATACGATTCACAAGCAAAAATCCACAGCTCTGGACGTGATCGTATGTGATGCACGCGGCCAGTCACAAAAACCTACTGTGCATCACATGTGATGCACATGGCAGTCAAAGTGTTAAGAAAAAATTCCCTAACTAATGGTGCAGAGAGATTCCCTGTTTTGTTGGTCCTTGATACCGTAAAACCAATTGAAAGCAAAACGTCTGTCAGTCTGAACAATGCTAGCGACTAAACCGTTCACGCGATTTTCTTCAAAATTGATATTCCCAATCGATCTAAATTCGTGGCTCCTTGAAACCAATATTTTAATTTTGGGGGGTACTTTACATAATGCTCCTGGGACATTTTCAAAATTTTCAAAAAAATGGCGCCAACAACTATCACTAAATTTTGTTTTTGGATCTTTTAAGAGAATGGCACAGGTCTCATGTTGGTTAAAAATTTTTGTCGGCGTCTTCTTACAACTACAAAATTGAAGATAGAGATTTTTCCTCCAAATAAAATTTGTCTTCCATAGTGATTTCTTTCATTAAGGTCATTTACATATTTTTGAAAATTTTACTAGTTATTGTACAATATTACGTGCAATATTTGCAATTTTAAAAAATTACAAAAACACGATTATCCCAAAAACGGGTCCAAAGGTTTTCTTTACACTTTTGGTAAGGATAGTGCCTAATGTACTGTACGAGATGACATAAACGCCATATTGCTCTATTATTATGTTTTTTCAAAAATTTCAAAAATGTATTTTTTTTCCTTTTTCACCTCGTTAATATTTACAATAGCGGCGATTTGTTCATTTTATTATATTAACGAGTACATGTGCTTTGAATGAAGTTAAGTAAAGTTTCTCGAGAACTCAAGCATTTTCTGCGAAAACTAGCTCAAAATTCCGCATTTTCAAAAAAGCTCAAATGCCGCTTTCTCAAAAATGGCCCCAAATTTTTCTTCAAACTTTTCGAACGGATAGTGCTAATTGCACTCATTAATATGCCGTAAAGTTCATTTTGTTGTTTTTTACTGACACAAATGCAATGTTTTTCAAAGGTCTCTCACACCGTTAATATGCACATTTCAGCAATTTGTAACACTATTGTATTTGTAAGTGAAAGTGCTACAAATTACTTCTAAGGAAGTCTTTTGAAAACAAAATATTCCTGTGAAAAAGAGCTTCAATTTTCGCATTCACAGTAGCGCTTAGACGCCACTTTCTTAAAAAACGGCTCCAAATTGTTTAGAGAAAATTGTCATTTAGGTCGAAGTTCTTTGCTATTCTTAAAATTATATTTCCGTTCTACTATTACGAAACCGAAAAAATAAGAAAATATCAAAAAAATGTATCTTGGCAGCTGTCAAGAGTATGTGTCACGTCCTAATAGCTAGTCTAGACCAATGGAAATAGGAAATTAATACGGGAAAGCCTGTGCCATTCTGTAGCACCACTAGTTTACAATTCCCCAGTGTACATCTTCCCCCAAAGAACATAAATCCTTGAACCACTGGAACGACGCTCAGACACAGACGCAGAATGGGTGATCGAGCACGTGAACATATATCAAGAGAGCAAAAAGTCTTCCAACTCTCTTTAAATACCATTTATTTTCCAGGAGATACAATTTTTCAACGATACCAGAGTCTACACTGCTCTCTTGTGGAGACTTCAAAAATCACTTTTGGCGTCATGTCTCCGGAGAGATCGCCATACTGAGAGATTACACGTGTCTCCTAACCAGTTCCGGAAAGTTAGGAGAAAACTCTCTCCGTGTAAACATGCTTTAATCCCTATATGAAGCAAATTACTTTCTCTGCACGTTGTAAAGTCAGTATTCACATTTTGTAGGTCCTTGATACGAAAAAATTGATTGACAAAAAGGTCAGTCTCTCCTTTCGCCTGTCCGACTGACCGTGTCTCGGTTGTCAAAGTTAGCACCTAAATCGTTCAGATGGTTTTCTCTAAAATTGATATTCCGCGATCTATCTGGACGAACTCAACAGTTTAAAATGAATATTTTGATTTTGGAGGGTACTTTACATGAAGCCTCAATATTTTCCAAATTTGTTCCTCCTTCCAAAAGGCCTCCAAATTGTTTGATTAAGGTTTTTCCACGGATAGCGCAAAGGACGCGATAGAGAAAACGGATTAGATCTCATTTTCGTCGAAATCTTTAAAATTTCGAATGTTGGAAAAGTTCAAAATTTTTCGGTATTTTCCTAGAACTACAATATTGAAGATGGATATTTTTCCTCAATCAAATCTGTTTTCAAAGACTGATCTAGAAATAAGATCATGTGCAATTTTCCAAAAATATTAGTTTTCACGTAATGTTGCATGAAATATGGGCAACTTTTAATCATTTTTTAAACCTCTTCTAATTTTTGTGTTCTCGCGCACTACGTAGTGGTACATAGAGAAAGTATTACTTATGGATTCACATCAGGCCAAAACAGGTTGTACACTCGGGAATAACCGTATTGGGAATATCTTGAATACGAGTCATTATTTTGTTATTAGCACACAGTACATAAACAATGTTGCTCAAAACTATACTATATAAACAGCAAAATAGAACATGTTCATTGCAGTCTTCAAAACACTAGGTAACTAATCAGAATGTTGACAAGAATCAGAATACTTTACCTGTGACGGGGGGACTGAGGAATGTCGTGAACGGGAGCGCCAGGTAGATGACGGAGATCTCGTCCACCGTGAGCCCGATGCTTTGCATGTGAATAGTCAAGTAGGGCAGAAGCGAGGCCGTAGCTGCAACAAGACACCCGTGCGCACAAATGGTCACGATTGCAGATCGCCTTGCTCGTGACTACGTCAATACTTATATTTTCTCAAAGCGCCCCAAAAGGCATTTAAACAAATAACTGGTCAGCACTTCTCTCTTAATAAACGTACTGCTGCGAGAGCGTCGTTTTGATAGAAGAATAAAAATACCCTTCTCCTAGATTCTCCAATGATAATTCTTGTTACAATAATATATGAAATTAATGAAGTACATTTTAGAAGGTAGTGTACTAAATACAATAAATGTAATAGTAAAATAACAATATATTTTACATGTTCTTTTATCACCTTTTTCAATCATGTTGGCATAATACTGAATCACCATGTTGTATACAGACGTGTTCAAATTATTAGACTAAAGACATTTTCTGCGAAATATTTGCATTTATTGCAAGATTACATCTGTTTACATGTTACATTGATATGTTTAATACTTGGTGTGCATGCCTTTATTCTTAATTAACAACTTTATCCTGTTTGGCATGTTTTTACCAACTTTTACATGAGTTTTTAATTTCATTGTCGCGGTACCAAATTTCCTCTAGTTTGTGCACGAGACCTTGTTTGGTAGTTATTTATATTTCTTTATCCTTCTCTTGATAGTACTCTATCACGTTTCTAAAGGGTTCATGTCAGGGCTATTTCCTGGCCAGGGTAACACTTTCAACTGCTTTTCTTCCAAATATTTTGAGACCCTTTTGGTTTTGTGGAACGGTGTTCCATCATGAATACAAATGTCATCTTCATTAGGGAACCACTCTCTAATTTGGAAAAATAGTTCCATTTCAAGGAGGTTTTTGTATTGATCTTTCGTCATTGTCCCTTGACGATGTGCAATCTGTCCGGACTTTTCACAGACATCACACTCTATACCATAATGAATGTTGGATGCTTCATAAATTGTTGCAAGCATTCAGACTTGAAAGCTTCTCCTGGTCTCCTACAAAAGTACTGACTCCTTTCTGCAATACCGGTGAATACAGTTTCGTCACCTAAGCACACCAGAAGGATGTTAGAGAATTCCAAATTAAAAAAAGATATGACCTAGCAGAGACCTCACTTGCTCGAAAATTAAAATGAACATTTATTACATCACAATCTGCAACACAACATTTTATTTTGTAATACATTTCCTCTATAATTTTGTCTTAGGAATTGTATACACCTTTGCCCAGTCCTCACTCTCCCACTTTAAATGTTGTTTGGTCCATTGTAGTCTCTTGTGTTTCATTAATAGAGTGATTTTCTGTTTTTTCTTTGGTCGGCATGCTTTTAAACCTTATTCACACCACCTCCTCCTCACTTTATCCTCCCAGGAGACACAGCAACCCCAAAACCTATCAGCTGATGACTCAAGTCATTGGACGTTAGTTTATGGTTCAGTGTTGCCATCATCATCAGTTTTCTCGTTTTTCTAGGACTGATTTTTCTCTTACGTCCACATTTTCCTGCTCTCTTTGGTTTGCATTCACTACTTTCCTGCTTTGATATTTTGATTCTGTTAACAGTTTTCTGCGATATTTTCATTCTGTTAGCAATTTGCTGCTGTGTATAACAGTTTTCAGCAATAAGTGCTGCCACAACAGCAGTTTTCCGAGGTGAAATGTCCTTTTTTTTCCCCACAACCTTACTTTATACTGCACTCTTCTATTGAAGTTTTTTCTCCCTATATTAATTATAATCAAGTTCTCAGACTTTATAATGCCAGCAGAATGTAGCAAGAGGTATTGAAAATGAAAACAAAACCGAATGTCACTATAGGAACTTCCAATCACACTGTAGACAGAATCGCAAAGCACGTGTACCTCAAGCTTACACTAACACACTTAGGAGGGAAATTGACAAATGTTACCAACAGGGAAAAATAAATTGATTTAGGAGTTCCCTGAAAGAGAAACTTCTTATAAACAATCAAGAATGAGGTAACGAGTAAAAACAATTTGATATTAAGCATTTCTCTTCTATTTTTATATCATTGAACCGAAGAACATTAAAAATACGTGATGAGATTTTTATTAGGATGAAATGAAAAAATGCGTACACGTTCTACTTTGTTTGGTAGATTTCAGAAGTCATATTTGATGTGGAGTGAAATGTCTAGTTTTTCAAATGTTGCTAACCGCGCGTTTTCTTTATTTTTATTTTTTTTTATTCTTTCATTCATCTTTCAACTATGTTGGTAATAGATTCTGGAGCTCAAGAAAACGTTTGCAGATGTTTGCTCCCTCATACGTCACATACAATTTTTACTGTTCTTTGACCAAATAAATGTAATTGAATCTAGTAAATCCAAATATATTGGATTGTATTACCTAGATGCACATGTAGCTATAGTGTAGCTACATTGAACGCTTCGCTCTGCGCCATATTGTAGGCAACTAGTTCTCTTGCAGATGCTGACAGGCGTGTTGTGTTCGTAGAAAACGAGAGTTGTGGGTACTTGCCATGTAAATTATTACATTGCAATGCTTTTTCTTGCTATACAAAGACTATTATTTATGCGCCAATAAAAATATATAATGAGAGCGTTATGGTTTTGTGATCTGAAGGCCAAAATTAAGCAGCATTAGGGTTATGAGAAGCAAATCCAAATGATACAACCAAGACATGTTTCATTTAGTAAAATATGAGTATTTTTCACCTAATTGAAATGTATACTTTCATTTGGTCCTAGCATACCTGCACAATGCGTATGTAAACTATATTTACATTTTCTTACTCAAAAGTAGTTTATTAATTTGAAAACTTGTTCGCATGATTAAAATTTGGAAGATAGATATGAGTTTTGGTCATTTTACAGCATTCTTCAGTATTAAATTGTTTGTGTGGCAAGCTTTACTTAAATCATTTTCACTTTAAAGAATTATTTGAATCTTTCCTTCAGAAAAAGAAACTGCACTAGCTAAGGAGGGCAACAAAACGATGCAAAAATGATAAAAATATCTTAGTTGAAATTTCTTTTGGAATCATTTGTTTGATTTGTGCAATTGGTCTGTAAACTAGAAAGTGATCGGGAGAGGTGGCTCAGAGCATCAACTGATGTCACTGCAGTGCCTCTGACAGGGAGGTACTAGGTTCGAGGCCCGACGGTGGCAGGATTTTCGATACTAGCTAGAACGAGTTCTGACGCTGTCTGGAGAAGAATTGTAGCCGCTGGCTGCTCTGATCTGTAGTTTTCTGTGGTATCTCCGATCAATATCAGGGGAATGACGGAGCAGAACCCTAACAAACGTGATCGCGATCTTTTCTTCCTTTTCCTTGCCCTAGGCCTCACCCCTTATACATACACACTTACACTTACATGCATTACACTACCGTATTTGGCGGGTGACCATTCGAGAACTTAGAGCTTCTTCCAGCTGGGGCGGTGCCCCGCTGGTAGTAGGTACCTGGTTGGGGAAAAAAGGTAGCCGACAGCTGGTCGGCGCCGGATTTCACCATCCGGCGTGAGAAATAACCGCCACATCTCGAACAAAAAACGCTCACTACACTCACGGAACTAATGACCTTATTAATTGACACGCCCGGAATCATTAATCAATCAATCATAATTAACTGGAAAGAATAGTAATTGTTTCAAAAGTTTACTTACTGGTACGATTTTTATATGTACGTTTGCACAGAACTCACAGTAGCTTCGTAAGGGCATTTTGTGGTCAGTAGCTGAATGTAACTAACGTTTCTCACACAATTATAACCTAGAGATTTTCATTTTTAGGTTGTTATTTTTAAGCTATTTTTCTGTTCCCTTTATCTATAGAAATATTGGGAATTATAATTACACCAGCGTAAAAATAATTATTCGATATGGGTTGAAAGGGTATCAATTGCAAGTCAAATACACGAGCTGTTTCTAATTATGTTTTTCTTAAAATATATTTACATTTTTCGTATGTTATTAATCATAGTTGATAGGAACATTTACAATGTTATTATCGAAGTTTTCAGTTCGTAAAGTCCCGTGAAAATAGCGTTAAGATACACAGTGTTATGTGACAGCACCCGCAATTGCCTACAATATGGCGGAGAGCGCAGTATTCAATTTGTTACGCTAGTACTCACCCCTCACCATAGGAGTAGTGGGCCTTGAGTAAATCTGATGGATTACGAAAATTAATGTTTATGATTGTACATTTTCCTTAGCTTTTTTATTGCTAGTTAATAACTCTACAATTGCATTTCGCCTCCAGAAACATTCTAAACATATAAAATTATATAAAAGTTATTTTATTTTCATATACTGATACTTCTGTCGCATATTGTTGTCTTAATGCTCTTCGCATACACAAGCTCACACACACACTTATTGTAATATAAAACAAGTGACATTCACAATCAGCTTTGATTGTGGACTCTATGAAAGTCTCAAAGATCTCCAGTCACAAGAATATATGAAAGGAGAAAATTCCGAATTGGAAAATTATATTTTGAATTTGTGTATTGCCAAGTGGACAAATTTTTAGAGACAATTTTACAAATTTCTATTGAGTATTAAGGGAGTGTTTCGAATTCTGTACAGCACGTCTAGGGTTTTATGTTTGGTGATTTTTGTATGACGTTTATAACTGTATGCAGTGCTCATCATAAGGTGATCCACAATTTTCTTGTTATTTCTTCAATTTTTCCCACAAATTTAAGTTAAAATGGAAATTTAAAAATACTTTACATTTGCTTAGGAAATGGGTATCACCCACCCACGCAATCAATTCTGCAACCGCAGTATCTTCCTCAGAAAAACTCTACAAATAGCGCGTAAGTAAATACCTCTCTGGTGTTATGCAGCCAAATGCCGGTAAATTAAACAAACACTGAATTTTTGGTGTCTTGATTTATAAAGCAATAATTTCAAGGGGAATGCGTTATTTGAAGCTACAAAATAGTATATCAAAGTCGTTTGTTCGCGAGTTCAAATATTAGTTAAAAATTGTAAAATAAAATTATCCTTTGCAGTTTTTAAAAATTATTATTAGTTATCATTGAAATGCCTTTAAGTTTAGTGCTCAAGAAATAATCTTAAAAGTCATGACATTTAGGCAGTCTTGGAGAAAAATAAATAATGCCCTAATATATTGACCTTGTTTAAATTTTAGTTTCATATATCGAAACACCTGAAACCGAACCACTTTGTACTACTGGACCAGATACGAAGATTGAATTTCAGAATTCAGCATCAACTCGCATTCTATGTCCTAAGTAGTTTTATTTGGTTATTCTTCCTTTGAATGATCGAGCTTTGACTTCATTTCTTTCCAAAAAATGCAAGTATTCGTCGATATGATTTCATTCAATTTCAAGGATTGTAACTTCAAATTTTGTAGAGGAGACCTATTGATTTCAATTCCTATTGATAAACAGAACAACTTATTGAATATCGATAAATCATTGAGAAATTTTGTACATTTTAAATGTTTTAGAACATCGATTGTCAGCGGTAGCAGTACAATTTATCGAGGAAAATCACATTTACAATGTGTGAAAAACAACCTGAAATATAATAATACGTAATATGAGAAACATCGTTTACACGATAATTGCATTATTAAATAAACACACCCAAAGATACAGGTAATATTACCTTGACTTTATTACACTGTCTTTCAAATCATTGATTCTCTTATGTGTAAGAAACTTTACAATTCGAGCTTTGGTAACATGATGACAACTATAACTCTGAACTACATGTAAGAACATTTAAAGATTATTAGAAAATATGGATAAATTTCAAAATCATACAATATCATCAATCATACAATATCATACAATAAACTAATAAAGCACCGGCTGAAGGCATATGGAGAATATGGAACTACCAAACTAGTTTTTTGAATACTATATGGAGTATTCCATAAATGAGAATTTCCTGTTGTATATCATTTAAATATTTATCTGTCTCTAAAATACCTTAAATTTGTTTGTTATTTATTCAAACTCCTCAATTTGAAAGGTTTTAAAAATTTTAAAATTCCTTGCACTTTTGTTGTGTTACACCTTACCCCAAAATTAAACAATGTGTTTCACACGCCCTCCGAATATTCTTAATTTATTCGATTTGTTTTCACTTGTGAACAGCTTACTGCCTGAGGTAACACATAACTGTGAAATGTAGACTTTCTGCATAATATATATTATTAATTTAACGAAAGGAATAATTTTGAATGAATTTGCAAGTGCAATCAGCATTTCTGTAAAAAATGCGTATTGTTCACAACTCACAGCTTTTACCCATTACTTTTTGGTCGACATGTTCCGCTGGCTCTGCAATTCACATCCTTGCCTCTTGTGAATTATTAAACGTTTAAATACTTTTTACTCAGATTTGGTCGAATAATGTATATTTAGCAATCGCTCTAAAATTGATAGTTGCAGATTCGAGTGCAGCATGAGGAATATAACGTCGTTGAAATCTACCATCATGTGAACGTGATGTGGGAGGCAATGGTAAATTCATCGTAAATTCATCTCATCATTATTAAATTTTACTAAGAATAAAAATCTTACATTACTTTGTGAACATAGTGGTTCCAAATAATAACCTAATTTACCAACTGATGCTTTCTGAACTTGTTATATCTGAGGAGGTAAGATAAATCCCAAAGTAGTGCTAGTTGGAAAACTATTCTTCAAATAACTAGGGTAGTATACAGTAATCTCTCGACATCCGCGAATTTGCAAGTCGCTTGTTCCGAACATTCGTGATTAGAGAAATGCTACCAGTTTTAACATTCGCGACTTCAACATCTCTAGTGTGTTTTTCGGTCGTACTATATTTTTTTAAAATCAAGCTCCTTTCGTTTCCTTTATCAGCCTCACTAGGGAAACGAACTCGACAGACACCGGAGCTCAAAGTTCTACAAAAATGCCGAAGAAGGAATGTCAATTCACATTAATATAATATCACAATTGTAAAATCAATTCAGTCGCTACAAATTGGAGGTAAGGGTTTTGGCCACAGGGACAGTAAATCCATTCAGGATCTGTGCAACTCTCATTGTAATGACCTCACTGACGAGAAGCTTCAGGAATAACGGAAGCGAAACTGCGTCCTGGAGCAACTTCAATATCAAAACCGATAATGACGTTCTAAAATTTCAACAAGCTCTGGTGGAAAGAGCATTCGAATGTGATCCGAACACGGAAATAATTTCGAAATTCAAGAGAGAAATAGAACCAGTAACTCTTCCATACCTGGATATTAGAACAACGAAACAAAATAATAACCAAATCATATGTCTAATCATTTTCAACTTTGAAATACGTTTCAAATATTGTTTTATTTCTTATTTTAGGATGTTTATTCTAAAATGTGTTTGTAGTAGCGCTTTCTCAGTTCTTCTTTAATTGTTTGTCAGATATTATCTTTCTTTTTAAACAGTTTTTCGATATCCAGGAATATAACCCTTTTTCTTCATTAAAAGATATACTCAACATTCGCGGATTTAACATTCGCAATGCTTTTCGGGAACCTAACTCTCGTGCATGTTGAAGGATTACTGTTCTTTTTCCATTTGATTGAAAAACTGTGGAAATGGAGAGAGGGTAAGACGGCTTTTATTTACTTATTTTATTCTTAAGTATCTGTCATTTTAGTTGCGATCATAAAATAATATTAAGATATTTATCAAAATTGACAATTTAGACAGAAGGACATGATGACAGAGAAGAGAAGAAAGGGCCACAAATTATAATTCCCCAAAGGCAAGGAAGAGCAGCCCTCGTAGGAAACTTCGAAGGAAACTTCTTAGGAAATTTCGAAGTCGAAAAAGGATATTCTTCGGATGTACGCCTACTCACCGCCGTACAGGACGAAGAGTGTGACCTTGAGCGTGAGGAGATGAGGGTTGACGTTCCATCGCTCCAGCCAGGCGGTGAGTCGGGCGGCCGGCGGCAGCCGCTTGGCGTCGCGTTCAGCGCCCGCGCCCTCCATCGCAGCTCTTCCCGGCGCCCCAGCGCGATGCGACGCCGCCTCCGTCGCAGCGCCCGCGCCCCCGCGTCGCACCCGAAGCCGCCGCCGCTACCAAGCACGCGTGTGTCCTGTTTGCCAGCAACTGCGTACCTGGGGCGGCCAAGAGGGATTTACGGTTGTTTACTTATTTGCTTCAAAGTTCCCACGAGGCTGGGGCGACGACGTCGGTGGGCCGGATGTTTTCGTCTAAGATAAAACTCAGGCTGTGTGGTTTGGATTTCAAACTAGAAGTTATTTGAAATCGAAACAAAATTGAAGAGAAATTTCAACGTTGGCGACTTTTCTCGGACACGAACCCTCCTACACAATTCAGCTGGCTCACTTATTTCATGTAATATAAACTAATGACAAATTAATGTTATGAGGCGGAGTGGTCGCGACAACACAAGCTTTCGCCGAGGAAGAATATAGCTAGTTCCCGTCTCTTCTGCTTCCCATGATCGCCCGCTGTCTCACGTAATTTGCCACCTGCTGAGATGGCTCATGGCAACACTTTTGCCATTGCAGCGTCTCTGACCGGGAGGCCCTAGGGTTCGAGTCTCGACAGAAGATTTCTGAAACTAGGTACGTAGCTAGGTCGAATTCAGTCGTTGCGTAGAGGTGGATTCTTGCGACCAGGTGCTCTCACACTGAAACATCAACAAAATAATTATCGGTAGAAAAATATGTTTTGAAAATAATTTTATTTTTTTAATTCCTCTTAATTAACCGTGCATTGGAATGCTATCATTTGTTCGTGTCCTAATATTGAGGAGTACGAAAGATGGAAAATATACATACATTCATTGAACAAACGACATTCTATTTAAGGTCAAAAATTGTTAAAATGTATGACAATGTACATTTCTAAAATTGTTTCTGAAAAACTGGTTTGTCTCTCTGTTAAGATATTTGTATACATTGGACATGGATGTGAGCATGCGCTGTTGATACCTGATATTAGATCATTTTACTGATCCTTGAGAAGGTCTTCGGCAGAGAAATTTTTATTGCCGAGCCCTGGTGACGAAAAAATGGAAAATTCAGTTTCTAAATATAGAAAAAATCCTCTAACATCATGGTGTAACCAGAATCCATGTTTTGTGGGTCCATTGACGATTGAATTGATTGCAAAACGTCTAGTCCGTCTATCCGTCTCTCCGTCTGTGGTCAACGATAGCGTCTAATTCATACGATTTTCTCCAAAATTGATAGTCCCTGATTGATCTGAGCAATCTCAAAGCTTTGGGAGTATCAAATGGATATTTTCATTTTTGTGGGTACTTTACATTGTCTCAAAAAAATTCAAAATTCTCTCAAAAATAACTTCTTTTTTTAAGCTATGTCCTCGGATTGCGCAAAGGACACTCAAGAGAATCCTGCAGGTCTCATGTACGTTGAAATTTCTGATTTATTCGTATATTGCAAATGTAAATTTTTTGGGCGTCTTCCTACAACTATAGTATTGAAGATATGGATTTTTCGTAATGAAATCTGTTCCTTAAAGACAGATTTTTCAAATAAGTTCCTGTTCAATTTTTCAAAAATATAATTTTCGCGTGATTTTGCCCAAAACTTATATGCAAGTTAAAAAGTTGATTAACAATTTCTTTACGTTTTTTACGCTACCTTTACGTTTTTTCGAAAATTGCAAACATTTCAAAAATACAAAATAAGTAGATATTTTTGCTTCTGACAAACTCTGTTATAAAAAAATATTCTGTAAAAAAGTCATGTACAATTTGTCGGTCATGTTCGCGTGATTTACAGTTCCTAAAAAATGTATGCAATTCCTAAAAAAAATTATCAAAAACCACAGCAATTTGTTTCTTTTCATTTTTCACGGATAGTAGAATGGACGCTTGAATGAATGCCACCGGTATCATTTTCGTTTAAATCTCCGAATTTTTACAAATTTTTGCAAATTTTTGCAAATTTAGAAATAATGCGAAAGAGAATGTACTGTTGTAGCACGACAATGGGTCCTACTGACTAGTAAGCGCATGGTTGCCCACACATGAACTTTCGGTTACTGGAAAACGATTCCTGACAGATAAGAAAACCACGATCTATCAAGAGTTTATTACTTCCTCGCGCTAAGAATAAACTTCAAGAAGAAAGTTATGTAATGCTGCGCGAAAAAACGGCGAATTTTCGGCAGAAAAACTTTTATTACCTGGCTCTGGTAAAGAAAAAGTGGATAAATCCAGTTGCTAAATTTAGAAAAAATCTTCTAACACATGGTGCAGACAGAATGGCTCCTTGATACCGAAAAATTTATTGACGGATTGATTGATTGATTGACGTCTGTCTGTCTGTGTCTAGCGACTACACCGTTCAGACGATTTTCTCCAAAACTGATATTCCCCGATCGATCTGGCTGAAATCGTGGCCCCTTGAATTTGAAACTGATATTTTAATTTTGGGGGTACTTTACATAAAGCCCCTGGGACATTCTCAAAATTTTCAAAAAAAAATGGCGCCAACAGATTTGATGAAATTTTGTTGTTGGCTAGTGAAAAGATATTTTAAGAAAATGGTGCAGGTCTCATGTTGGTTGAAAACTCCTAATTTTTCGAAAAGTGAAGTCATGAATCGGTGAAGACATGAACACATGTTTCCAGTGAAGGCATGAATCAAATAACATCTTACACTTAGATATTTCAGTGTTTTACAATGTGAATAAATGTGAATGTGTGTGTAGTAGTTTATAATGGCTAATCTTTTTCAAAGAATGAACATTAGAAACCTTTAATGGCCTGTTTTCTTTTAATACACAGCTTCGTCTTCGCGTTACAGATGGCCGGCCACACGTCAAGGTTTCAGGAGTTTCGTAAAATGACGACCAGCGTCCAACTGACCTTCTTCGAACTCAGACGATATTTGTGGGATTGAAACTGAAATGTAGTCTGTGTTGGGAAGGTAATATAACTTGAACCACCAAGATCGTTCAAATTATTTTCACTGGAAAATGCTACGGCATTGCTATTAACTAAACAGTAAACATAAAATCTAAATCTCGGAAGTATTTTAACATGTTTTCCATAGTAGTTTTTAGGAAGATGGTAATTTCTTGTAAACAATTACGTACCTCGAGAATGAAATAGGATAGCACAAATCGTATTCCTGACTTTTGTATCGCATTTAAACACCATTCAGATGAGGCAATAAAAAATTTGCAACAATTGCAAATTTATAAACAATTTTCAACTTTTTCAAATCTAAAGAGGCGAGAGTCTCCCTATGTCACAGCCGCGGATTAACCGCGAATTAACAATTTTGCAACAAATTAAAAATTTTATAAACAAATTCGAAATATGCGTTACAACAGCCGGGAAAGGTCCACAAATTCTGCCTGAAATGAACATTTTAAAATAGCAGTTTGACAGGAATTATAAATTCATTGCTAAAAGTTAGTATAATTGTTGCTAAAATGCTAAATATTTATTGGTCTATTGACAGTAATTCTGGAAGGAAAACGCCCGCTCAGAAATATTTTTCGTAATGGCGTACGCGCAGGTAAAATCCCTCCTTCGGCAAGGAAATATACAATATTTCCGCATCATACGTAAAGCGAACTGGGTCCCCACGTTTTCGGTATCAAGGACCCACAAAATAGGGGTTCTGTTTACATCACGTGTTAGAGGACTTTTTTCTTAATTTAGCACCTGGATTTATCCACTTTTTCTTTATCAGCGCCCGACAATGAATTTTTTTCTTCCGAAAATCCGCCGGTTTTTTTGCGTATCATTGCATAACTTTCCCTATATCACGTATACTGTCCGTATATACGCATGTATACGGGAAATTAAAAAGGGCGAGAATTACATTGTAGTGGATTTTGAGAACTTCCGCAAATTGCTGGAGACTGAAAACCTTTCATGGTTGGGTCGCCGTAATGTCATTGAATTGGACAACGCTATGTATCATTGCTTAGGAAGAGGGAGAAAAGTCGAATTTCACGTTCTTGAAAGGCCCATTTAGTATGTTTAAATGCACACGATGTAACTGGTGATTCCTTTCTCATTAAGGCCCAATTATTGATTATTACTTTCCCGTATACGTATACGGAGTAATATACGTAGTATATGGAAAAGTTCTGTAATGCTGCGGAAAATCGATTTCGAGATTTCAATGGAAATACACGTTTTGAGGTCCCCTGATACCAAAAAAGTGGGTCTTTTAAAAACGTTCGTCCGTCTGTCTGTCTGTCCGTCTCTCTCACCGTTTGTGAACAACACTAGCGCGTAAACCATACGTGCGATTGCTTCCAAAATTGATATTCCCGGTCGATCAGCGTCCACTCGTGGCGCCTCGATTTTGAGAAAATTTCTTCAAAATTTGAGGGAACTTTACATGAAGCCCCCCGAACTTTTTCAAAATTTTCTCAAAATCGGCTCCAAATTGTTTTCTTTAAATTTCTTGTAAGAATACACTTATTAACGTGGCATAGATCCCATTTTCACGGTTGAAGTGCAATTTTCGCAAAAACTACTCGTTTTTCCAAAAAAAATTGTGCATGACCTTATTTAAAGTGCTAATTTTGTACATCCGATTTTGTCCTGAGGTAAAAGTCTCTATCTTCAATTTTGCAGTTTTGAAATTGTTTTTTGCAATTTTCGAAAAATTGTGGACATCAACGAAAATTATACCTACATATTTCCCTTAAACGTCCTTCGCACTATTCAACAACAAAATTTAATCAAAAAATTTGGAGCCATTTTCTTTTAACTTTGAAAATCTTTGACGGGCTCCATGTAAAGTACTCCCAAAAAATAAAATATCGGTTTCAAATTCCAGGGGCCTTGAGATAAGTAAAAACGATTGGAGAATATCTAATTTTGAAGAAAATCGGCTGAACGGTTTAGGCGCTAGCGTTGATCACAGACGGACAGACCGACGTTTTGCCGTCAATCGATTTTGCAGTATCAACAAGCAACAAAACCTAGGATTTTGACTACACCACGAGGTAGAGGATTTTTTTTTTCTAAATTTAGCAAAAGGTTTTATCCACTTTTTCGTTACCAGACCCCAGCTTTGAGTTTTCCTGGCGAAAATTCAACATTTTTTTGCGCACGATTACATAACTTACTCTTCTTAGGAAGTATTCGTAAGGCGAGTAAGTAAAAAGTGGCTAACTAGCTCCAAGGGTAAACAGCTTGTACTTTAATCTTACGCAATTAATAGGTGTAGCATCGGTGGTTCAGTGGTAGAATGCTCGCCTGCCACGCGGGCGGCCCGGGTTCGATTCCCGGCCGATGCAGAATTTTTTTTTTGTGTTTGAAAATCATAAGAATCGTTAATTTCAATTCATTCTGTGGTAATAAACAATAAGATTTTACCATAGTTTCTAATATCTAACAAATTCTCTATGCAAATAGCTCAAAAACATACCTTAAAATGTTCTCTTTATTCCATTACCAAGAAGCAATATTTCGAAGATGGTTCATTGTGTTAAAAAGATTGTATTTAAAAGGTGTCGATGCCTGGGAAATGATTTTACGGTGGGAAACATTTGTAAATTTCACATTTGATGAGTATAATGACTAATTATTATTAAACCTGTAGGTCTACTGATCGGTTTCTTTTAATTATTCTTATAATTTCTTATAATTAGTAGCGCCTACTAGTCTTAGCTTTACAAGCTTTACTAAAGTGATATCATTTCAAAATATTGTAAAAATATCTTCAGCAATTGTTCAGAAAAATAATTTGTTACGACCTTGATTTAGTCTAATGTCAAAAAATCTCCATACTTTCCTTTATTTTCAAAAATTAATTTCATTTTTTAATATTCAAAAAATTCAGCTGCTTGAAATTGACCAAAAGACACGGTTGAAAATTATTATTTTTGGAGTTTGGAGTTGTGAATACAATTTCCGCATTGTGGATCCTGAAAGTTTCAGACAAGTATGTGACGTTTGTCCATCAGTAAATTTCTTTCATTTCTACTTTCCCGTATACTATACGTACGTACATTACATAACTTTCCCTAGACTATACGTATGTATATAGTATGAAAGTCAAAGGTATCCACTGTGCATGCACACAGGCCGATGTGACACGAAGGGGAGGTGAATGTAGGGCTCCACATCCGCCGTCGGCACAAGAAGGAGGTTGTGTGGCGAGCACAACGCTCCGGCCGCCTTTACCCCCAGGAAAGATCCTGGTACACTCTTGGAAAGCTGGCTGAGTCGACCCCAGAGCCGCCCTGAAGGGAAAGCTCCAGATAGAAATCCCAGCCTACGTCGGGATTCGAACTTGGGATCCTTCAAGTCAGGAAGCCAGTGCCCTACCCTGAGCCACCGCGGCTCCAGCGGATAGTATAGAGAAAGTTATTTAAAGCTGCACGAAAAAAAAGGCAGATTTTCCGCAGAAAATTATTACTGGGCACTGGTAACGAAAAAGTGGATAAATCCAGTTGCTAAATTAAGAAAAAAAATCTCCTAATACGTGGTGCAGCCAGAATCCCTATTTTGTGGGTCCTTGATGCCGAAAAACAATTGAAAGCGTTGTCTGTGAACAACGCTAGCGACTATCTCGCGGCCCTTTGAATTTGAAACCGATATTTTAATTTTGGAGGATACTTTAAATGAAGACCCTGGGACATTTTCAAAATTTTCAAGAAAAATGGCGCCAACAATTTTGACTAAATTTTGTTGTTGGAATAGTGTGAAGGTCATTTAAGAAAATGGCGTAGGTCTCATGTTGGTTGAAAACTCTGATTTTTCGAAAATTGAATAAATTAAAATTTTTTTCGGCATCTTCCTACAACTACAATTATGAAGATACATTTTTACTTTCCCGTTACGTACGTATATACGTAGTGTAGGTAAAGTTATGAAGTGCGGAAAATCGATTTCGAGATTTCAACGGAAATACGTTCTGGGGCCCCCTGATACCGAAAAAGTAGGTCTTTTCAATACGTCCGTCCGTCGGCCTGTCCGTCTGTGAACAACACTAGCGCGTAAACCATACGTACGATTTCTTCCAAAATGGATATTCCCGGTCGATCTGCGTCCGCTCCAGGCGCCTCGATTTTGAAAATCTTTCTTTAAAATTTGAGGGAACTTTACATGAAGCCCCCCGAACTTTTTCAAAATTTTCTCAAAAACCGCTTCAATTTTTTTCTTTAAATTTCTTGTAAGGATTAAGTATAATATCACTTATAGATGTGGTATAGGTCTCATTTTCACGGTTAACTCTGAATTTTCAAAAATTTGGATTTTTTTCAGCGCATTCCTACAAGTACAAAATTGAAGATAGAGATTTTTTCTCCAAATAAAATTTGTTTTCCAAAGTGAGTTCTATCATTAAGAACATGTAAATTTTTTTCTGAATGAAATGTGTTCATAAAAATAGGTCATCAAATAAGGTCTAGTTCAATTTTACAAAAAGAAGTATTTTTTTCGAAAAATTGAGTCAAACCAACAATTTTTTATTTTCTTTTAACCATTTTTTTCTTAAAAACTGCACAATGTTTTTTTTATTAAATTGGGACCTGAGATAGCATAAAGAAAGCTCGAGAGAATGGTACATGTTTCATGTTCGTTAAAATGCCTGATTTTGTAAAAACAATTTTAAAATTTTTAAAAAATTGGCGTCTTTCTACAACTACAATTGTGAAGACAATTGAGTTTTTCTTAATGAATTATGCTCATCAAAAACAGATCTTCAAATAGGTCGCGTTGAATTTTTGAAAATGTGAGTAGTTTTTATACAATGTCCTGGTAAACATAATAGCCCGCTCGGAATTGACTGCGCTTCGTTTTCGTCTTTTTCTTACAACTACAAATTTAATACTATTTTTTCGCAATTAAATGTATATATCAAAACTACATCTTCAAATAAGGTCACGCTTTATATTTTCAAAATACGAGTATTTTTTCTATAATTTTGTGACAAACATAATAGCCCGTTGTAAATTTACTGCGCTCCGGACAGCTGGATGCGTCGTAAATTAGAATTTGCAATTTTGTATATTATTTCTTTGTTCGTTCCTTACATTCGACCTTTTGTTATACATTTACACATTAATATTGAAGAAATTGTTTATTTTGAAATATTTGAAACAAAAAGTTAAAAAAATCATAGCTCCCAGATAAACGATAATGCAGGGTCTGCAACAATGGAATTCACTTTGCTCTCGCGAATATCTGTGAATTACGTGTCATTGTTGTGACTTGACGAAGCTGTATGAAAAGGAGTTATAATTGTTTAATTTATTTTGATATTCGCATGAAAATATTTAGTTTTCGCAACAAATGCTGTACCATTTGTAGTGTTGTATGGTTTTAGAATACTCTTCTCTAATCATGGCCCTATGGAATGCATTTCTATATTGTCCAGGGTATCAGGCTTCTTTTTCTAATACAGGTTTACAAAACTTTTGTATTCTATGTTTGTGCAGTTGTAGAATTCACATAGTTCTGACAACACTGCGATAAAAACAGTGAGTTGTACGCTTCTTGGTTGAATTGGACGTTTTCAAATAATAGCTAAGATGTTAGTAGCTCATAAAGTGCCATATTTCAGTACTACGTAGCTGTTTCGGGGAAAGTAAGTGCTGTTTTAGCACCACTAGTTTTTAAAAAATTGTAAATATTGCACGCAATATTGCGCGAATACTACTAAAATCTTTAAAAAATGTGCAGGAACTTAATGAAAGAACACACTACAGAGAATAAATTTTATTTGAAGAAATAATCTCTCTCTTTAATTTTGTACTTGCAGGAAGAGGCCGAACAAAATTGAAACTTTCGCAATTTTCGAAAATTCAGAGTTAACCGTGAAATTAGGACCTATGCCACCTTTATAAGTTATTTTACTCTATTTTTAAAGAAAAAATTGGAGCAGTTTTTGATAAAATTTAAAAAATGTCCGAAGGGCTTCATATAAGTACCCCTAAATTTTGAAGAATGTTTTTCAAAATCTCAAAGCTTCGACTGGAGCCAGATCGACAGGGGTTTCTTCAATTTGAAAAAAAAAATTCTACGTATGGTTTAGGCTCTAGTAGTGTTCACAAATGGACGGACGGACGGACGTTTTGCTTTCAATTGGTTTTTCGCTCTCAAGTACCCACGAAAGACGGATTCTGACTACATCGCGTGTTAGCTGATTACTTTTCATAATTTAGTAACTGGTTTTATCCACATTTACGTTATCAGGGCCAGACAATGATTTTTTCTGCCGAAAACTCGCCGTTTTTTCGCGCATTACTTAACATTAGCTATACTACGTCTAGTTGAAGTTATTATTTTGGAATACAAATACTAGATATGCAGACAACAACCAGCACACAGCAACATTTTGTTGAAATAAGATTACACTCTGCTTGTTGCATCCTAATTAAACTAGTGGTGCTATAGAATGGCACAGACTTTCCCCTATTAGTTTTTTTTTTTTTTTTTTTGTCTCGGCTAGGTATTCGCACTTGCCACAACTCTTGCCAACTGCCATCTATCGCCGCCCAAAGTACATTTTTTTGACATTTTATTAATTTGTCGGTTTCCTAATAGTAGAACCGAAATATTATTTTAAGAACATTAAATTACTGGTGCCGCAACAACACATACTTTCCCGTGTTACTGGAAACAGCTCCTTAGGACTGAAATATTGCACATTCTGCGTTACTATCATGTTAGCTATTATTTGAAAACGTCCAATTCAACCAAGAAGCGAACAACTCATCGATTCCGCCCCAGTGTTGTCAAAACTATGTGAATTCTTCAACTGCATAAAAAATATAATACAAAAGGTTTGTAAACTTGAATTGGAAAAACACGCCTGATACCATACAGCTATATCAAGTCACAATAATGACACGTAATTCACAGAAATTCGCGACAGCGAAACGGAATTGCATTTATGCAGTCCCTGCATTGTCGATACTTCCTTAAAGGGCTAGCAATATTTATTTTAAATATATCAAAATAAATATCTAAAAGATTAATGTGTAAATGTGAAACAAAAGGTCGAATGTAAGAAACGAACAAAAAATTGTATACGAAATTGCAAATTCTATTCTACGATACATCCGGGTGTCTGAGGGGTCGCAGTAAATTTGCAGCGGGCTATTATGTTTGAAACGAAATTATAAAAAATACTACTCGTATGGTAGAATGCAAAGATTAATTTTAGAATAATAATAAAGAATACAAAAACCTCGTACTAAATGGCTATTTTCTTTTAAAAATTTGTAGCCGTCTTAAAAAAAAAATACGTTTAAGCGCTACTAAAAATGCGAAATTAGAAGATCTTTTTTCCAGAAAACTATTGAGTTTTCGAAAAACTTCATTTGAAGTCATTTGAAGCACTTACAATCACAAATACAATTATGTTTACAAATTACTAGAAATGTGCATATTTAAGGTGTGAGAGAGTTTTCAAAAAAATTAAATTTATGTAATATTTGCAAAAACAAAAAACAAAAAAAAAAAAACGAATTGAACTTTACGACTTATAAAAGAGTGCAATTAGCACTATCCGTTCCAAAAGTTAGAAGAAAAAAATTGGAGCCATTGATGAGAAAATGGCGTTTGAGTGTTTCTGAAAATACAGAATTTTGAATTAGTTTTGACAGAAAACGGTTGTGTTTACGATAATTTTTATTTGAAATTATTGAAAGCATATATGCTCATTAATACAATAATGTCAACAAATTGCCGCTAATGTAAATATTAACGACGTGAGAGGCAAGTCAGAAAAATTACATTTTTACTTTCCCGTATACGTACGTATTTACAGTGTAATATACGTAGTATAGGGAAAGTTACGTAGTGCTGCGCGAAAAAACAGCGAATTTTCGGGGGGAAAATTCATTCCCGGTCGCTCATAACGAAAAAGTGGATAAAACCAACTGCTAAATGAATAAAAAGTCCCCTAATACGTGGCGTAGGCAGAATCCCTGCTTTGTTTCTCCTTGATACCGAAAAACCAATTGAAAGCAAAGCGTCCGCCCGTCCGCTCGTCCGCCCGCCGGTCCGCCCGCCCGTCTGTCTGTCTCTCTCCAGTGTATGTGAACAACACTAGCGCCTAAACAATGCATACAATTTTTTCCAAATTGAAGAAATCCCTGTTCATCTGGTCTGAGTCGAAGCTTTGAGATAATGAAAAACATTCATTAATTGTTGGGGGTACTTTAGGTGAAGCGCCCGGGACAGTTTCAAAATTTTCTCTGAAACGGCTTTAATTTTTTCTTTAAATTTCTTGTAAGAATGGAGTAAAATTCACTTTTTAAGGTGTCATAGGTCCGATTTTCATGGTTAACTCTGAATTGCAAAATTGCAAAATTTTGAATTTAATTCAGCATCTTCCTGTAACTACAAAATTGCAGATAAAGATGTTTCCTTCAAATAAAATTTGTTCGGCATAGTGAGTTCTTTCTTTAGGGTCATTTACATTATTTTGAAACCTTTAGTAGTTTTCGCGCAATATTGCGTACAATATGTGCAATTTTAAAAAACTACAAAAACTCAACCATTTTCTTTGAAAACTAGCTCAAATTTCCACATTTTCAGAAACGCACAATCGACATTTTCTCATAAAGGCTAGAAAAAAAATTCTTCAAACTTTTCGATTGGATAGTGCTAATTGCACTCTTTAATATGACAAAGTTTATTTTGAAGTTTTTTTTAATTACACAAATGTAATTTTTTGAAAGATCTCTCACGTCTTTTATATGCACACTACCAGCAATTTTTGAATACTATTGTATTTGTAAGTTAAAATGCTTCAAATGACTTCAAGTTAAGTTTTTCGAAAACTCATAAATTTTCTGTAAAAAAGAGGTTCAAATTTCACATTCTTAGTTGCGCTTAAACGCCATTTTCTTAAAAACGGTTCCAAATTTGTCAAAGTAAATTGCTACTTAGATCGAGCTTTTAGTGTTCTTTAATATTCTAAAATTAATATTTCGTTCTGCCCCTAGGAAAGCGAAAAATTAAGAAAATGTCAAAAAAATGTAGTGTGGGCAGCGATGGATGGCATCTGGCAAGACTATGTGGCAAGTATGAATAGCTAGCCGCGAATCAAGGAAATAGAAAACAAATACGGGAAAGTCTGTAGCACCACTAGTTATTTTTTCGCCTTTTTGTATTTTTTAAATTGCTCATTGCACGCAATATTGCGCGAAAACTACTAAAATTTTCAAAATAATGTACATGACCTTAAAGAAAGAACTCACTATAAAGAACAAATTTTATTTGAAGGAAAAATTTCTATCTGCAATTTTTGTAGTTGGAGGAAGACGCCGAATAAAATTCAAACTTACTCAATTTTCGAAAATTCATAGTTAACCGTGAAAATCGGACGTATGCCACCTTAATAAGTGTATTTTACTCTATTCTTACAAGAAATTCAAAGAAAAAATTTGGAGCCGTTTTGGAGAAAATTTTTAAAATATCCGGGGGGCTTCAAGTAAAGTACCCCCAAAATTAAAATATGTTTCAAATTCAAGGGGTCTCGAGATCAGTCAGATGATTCGGGCAGTATCAATTTCGGAGAAAAACGACTGAGCGGTTTAGTCTCTTGCGTTCACAAACATATGGACAGACGTTTTGCTTTCAATTGGTTTATCGGTATCAAGGACCCACAAAACAGGGATTCTGGCTGCACCTCGTGTTAGGGTATTTTTTCTTAATTTAGCAACTGGATTTATCCACTTTTTCGTTACCAGGGCCCTGTAATAAGAGTTTTTTCCACCGAAAATCGGCCGTTTCTTCGCGTACCATTACATAACTTTCCCTATACTATACGTACGTGTACAAATGTGTTGGAAAGTGTCTCTTATCAATTCTATTATAAGGAGAAGTGAAGATACATTTACTGTTCAAAACAAACGAGCTATCATATTAAATTTTGCTACATTTGAGAGATTGCGAAAGTGACCATATTCATAGAATTGGAAGTGCCGGAAGAATTTTATTTTTACTATTCGTATGAGCTACTGTGGACTGTGTTCCTTTCAACAGGTTGTAAATATTCTTAGTTTGAAAGAGCAAATTATACTTTAACAAAATTATAGAGAAATATTTGCTTTTTATGGAAACTAGTAACATTAATTATATGAAAAGACGCAAATGCAAGACGAATTTTTATCGAGTCCATCTGTAGAGGCGGAGATAAGAAAATCAGAGCATTAATAGGCGACACATAGTATACCTCTTCTTTTGACATATACTTTGATTTATTTAGTCAAAGAACAGTAAAAACTGTATGTGACGTATGGGGGTGAAGTTCTATTACCTGCACACATTTTCTTGAGCGCCAGTGTCCCTTCCCACAATGTAAATATAAATTGTTGAAAAGTGAATATAAGATAAAAAATAAAATAAAATAAACATAAATTTTGAAAAACGCTAAATTAGCAATATTTGAACAATTAGAGATTTTCACTCCCGTTCCCCCTCCTTTTTCGGAATATCCTCTTATTTACTGTAATGGCTAATAACAATACCAATTTTTGTGATTTAATTATTCACATGTTTCAGAAACATCAAAATAATATTCTGTAGAAGATATGCAGACAGAAGAAGATTTGGAAGTAATTCACACGAATTTGCCAAACATGATGGAAATTCCTGGCAGTGAAGAGATTCCTGAAAAATACGAAGAGGTTAATCGTGAAAATTACATTATACAGAAAGAAGTAGAAGAAAAAGAAAAAGAAATGAAAGCAGTTATTTTATTAGATTCTAACAAAGAAGATCATGAAAGAAAAACAAAACAACTAATGTTTTTGTTGACTCGCACGCATTTTTACGCAACTCATTTACCTGAAAGAATTAAGACCCCATGCAGTGCAGAAACGAAGGATAGTATGGCTGATCAAGCGAATCAAACACAGGGCACGAGCGGATCCTTTTATGGAGGTATCACAAAAGGATATTCGAATAGGAAGAAAAAAACTACCTGCAAACAATTGGACCAAAAAATTATTGATGAATGCTTTCAAAAAATGGAAAAGAATGACTTACATGATGTCATGTGTGAAGATGCATCTACTGAGAAAGACATATTTTCCAGTTCAATACATTCTGGGCAGTTGGTATTCTTTGAAGGGCCAAATTTAAAACAGTATCAAGTTAAAGGTGTACAGTGGCTGAAGTGCCTGTATGAAAATGCTATTAATGGTATTCTTGCCGATGAAATGGGTCTTGGAAAAACGATTCAAGTTCTTGCGTTAATTTGTCACCTATTATCCAAGAAAGTTTATGGATCATTTTTAGTCATGGCTCCCCTTTCCACAGTACTATCGTGAATTAATGCATTTCAGAAGTTTGCTCCCAAAATACCCAATGCCCTATTCCATGGAACAGCTCAAAAAAGATCACAACTAACAGATACATTTGTGAAAAAATTGTGTGGTGATATCAACATGTATCCTGTTGTTATAACAACATTTGAGATAGCTCTCTGTGAAAAGCAGTTTTTCTTGTCATATAAATGGGAATATATTATTGTAGATGAAGCGCAGCGTTTGAAGAATTATAGATGTCACTTGTCCACGTTTTTGCGAGAGACTACTTCAGAAAATAGATTACTCTTAACAGGCACACCATTGCAAAATAATCTTACTGAGTTGTGGGCACTCCTTAATTTTTTGATACTAGAAGTCTTCAATGACTTAGCAGTATTTGAAAGATGGCTTAGTGCATCAGAATTGAGTGAAAGTACAGCAATTGTTCAGAAAGAAGCACAATGTAAAATTGTGTCAAAAATGCATCAGGTACAATCACCTTTTATTCTTCGGAGAATGAAAAGTGATGTTGAAATGAATTTGCCACCAAAGAAAGAGGTTCTCATATATGCTCCCATGACTCAAAAACAATGGGAATTGTATAGATCAACAATCAACGGAGAGATCAATTATTATTTAGGAAAAGATGTAAAAGATCCAACTCCACTGTCAAGAAAGAGGCAGTGTAAACACAAAGTTAATTATATAGAAATAGATAGTGATGATGATTGGAGTGATAATACATGCAATATTTGTGTGCCTTTAAACATTACCACTCACTCATAACTTTACAAAGATGAAGGAAATTTATGTAGAATTTATTTAAAAATGCAAAACCCAGCTTCTCAACTTCGTAAAATTAGTAATCATCCTTATTTAGTTCAAATGCCTCTAGATTCAGAACTGAAAGGTATATTAATAGATGAGAACATTGTTAAAAAATCTGGGAAAATGTTTATATTAGATTTATTGCTTCCTAGGTTAAAAGCATTAAATCATAAAGTTTTATTGTTTTCCACAATGACAACATTATCTCATTGAGGAATATGCTATCTTACGAAATTATAACTGTGTCAGACTTGATGGAAATCAAAAACTAAAAGATAGTAGTTGTAATATTAATGAATTCACATACAATCCAAATGTATTTTTGTTTTTAATATCTACTCGAGCTGGAGGTCTTGGATTAAATTTAATTACCGCTGATACAGTAATAATTTTTGACAGTGACTGGAATCCTCAAGTTGACCATCAAGCACAAAATCGCTGACACAGAATTGGTCAGACAAAGCCTGTTGTAGTATACCGTTTAATAACTCACGGTACAATAGATGAGAAAATAGTCAGCTACGCTGCTAGGAAAAGAAAATTAGAAAAGCTTATTCTTCTTAAAGATATATATAAAACAAATGATTTGAGTAAGATGGAGAGAACAATTACTCTTCAAGAATTAAAATCATTGCTTGACTCTAAAGATTACGGAAAAGTTGTGTACACTTCTGGTAGCATTTTATCAGATAAAGAGATGAAATTTTAGATACGCAGAAATGTACATTTGAGTAATTTCTTTTAAATGACGAATAGATTATTTTATTGATTTAATAAGCTGTAATAGAAAATGCTCCTTGTTTTATTTAGATGTAATAGATTCATTTCCGTAAGACGATACACCTTCTCTTTGTCTTTGGCGGGTTTAACGCTCTAGCTAGAACATCTGTGTCATTGAATTTATTTTCTCTTTGACTTCTATTCCCATGATTCATATAGACATTGCAGTCGAACGAACTGGCAGTCGCCATATTGCAGTGGTTCGTTCGGATGTCGTAGTGTAAATAATTGTATGTTATCGATAATTCTTTCTTCCGTGGCCTTTCACGCGTTTCGCGTGTGTTTGATTATCCCAGCTGTTTTTGAAGTGTCATGGATTATGTGTGTCTTGTTATTTACCCGGGTAGGTGACGCTAGGAGGAGGTTTTTATCTCCTCGAGTACGCTTACATTCAATACATACCCTATTTTTCGACAGCGGAACATGGCTGATAATTTGAACGTGAAATCACCTAAGTCAACAGAGAAAACGAAGATTACTAACGCTGTTAATCGCACTACGAGTGAGACGATGCGTCTTGGTGAACCCGAGAAAAGTGTGAACCATCCTACGACACTTTGTACTTCAACATCCAAGGAGAGGAAGAAGACGCCTGCTTTTCAGATCACTAGTGTTACTGTCGGTCCTCGAGTTAGTAATGACGGTGGTGACGATTCTGCCGACGATTTAGATGAATCCCACACGGACGATATTTCAGATGTGATAGACAACTCAAGGATAACTGACATAGAAAATGAGACTCCTAGTTACTCTGAAGATACTTTTTCCAAAGAAGAGGTGTTTTTTAATGCTTCCAATACTTCTCTAGGAACAGCACCAGTAATTCCTACAAGTTCGCAGTACGGACTAGCAATTGTTGGACCTGAAGGAGGTAGCAACGCTCAAAATCCTGCAGTTACATGTGCAAATAATGTAACCAACAGTATAGAAGTTAATACAACTAGTGCAAGTGATTCTGGCAATGTTATTAATATTGTGAATAGTGTCAAACCAAGTGAAACAGACATGAGGGACGTACATACCCATACTGCTCGTAATGAGCGCTTCAAAGTAGTCAAGATTGAAAGTACTGAGCCATTTAAACGAGGTAGGTGGATGTGCATGGACTATTTGGATCATTCTATGATGCAACAGCAGTCTCAACAGGCAATTATAGTAAAAGGTTCTGAACAGTCAGATGCCCATACTGGCTCTGTGCAGTATGTAGGTCCTGACAGTGGTGTTGTGTTGATGGATGGTTTAGGTATGGATCATATACCTGATCATCAACCTATGCCACTTGGTACAGAGCATGTTACTTCTCAGCCACAGCCAATGGCACAGGTTGTTACTAGCTTAGCTGCCCAGAATGTACCAACTGGATATACTATGTCAGTCTCGCCGGGTCAAACTTTACAGCAAATGCCAATGGGAGTGATGCATCAGCCACTGCCTATGGGCAGTGAAATACCTCCACATCCACAGAGTATGAGTCAAGTACCTATGGTAGGAATGGTGCAACAACCTCCCACAATGGGGCAAAGTTTGCCTCCTCAGCAGATGCAAACTTTGCTCCAGGGCTATCAACAGTCAGGTTATTACCCTTCTACTCCGCATCTTGCTTCCCAGGCTTCTTCCATGCCGGTCCAGAGCCAGCCATTGGTGACTTCCGCCGCACAACCTGTGCCAATTCAAGGCACTGTGTCGATGACAACTTCTCAACCGCACTTGATGACCCAAGCTCCTCAGTTCCAACAACAGCAGTTTCAGCAAGCCCCTCAGCATCTTCAGCAACCTCAGACACAACTTGCACAACCTTCACCAGGCATGCAAAATGCTCCGCAACAAGTGCAAATGACACAACCAATCCAAGTGTCTCAACAAATACCAACTCAACCTATTCAGGTGCAAGTTTCGCAACCTATGCAACCACAGCCGATTCAGGTGCAAGTGTCTCAGAATCTACAAGCACAAACACAGCCTGTTCAAGTGTCACAGCCAATGCAAGTTCCTCCTCAGTCAGTGCCTGTGCAGACATCTCAGCCAATGCAGGTTCCGGCACAGATGCATATACCTGGTCAGTCTCAACCTGTGCAAGTGTCGCAGCACTTGCAAGCGCAGACTCAACCAGTTCAGCTGCCACAATCTCTGCAGAATGTTCAAGTTCCGCAGATGCAGGGCCAAACTCAGCCAATGCAAGTTTCACAAATGCAAGCCCAGTCACAGCCTATTCAAGTTCCACAATCAATGCCAAATCAACCCCAAACAATCCAGAACCAGTCACAACAAATTCCTGCACAGTCACAACAAATGCAGTCCCAGCCGCAACAAATGCAGAGTCAACCGCAACAGATGCCAACCCAGTCTCAGCCTATGTCGACTCAGCCTCAGCAAATGCAAGTTCCACCACAACAGTTGCAGAATCAGTCGCAACCGGTTCAAGTTCCCCCACAAATGCAAGCACAATCTCAGCCCGTACAGGTGCCTCAAATTCAGGCACAGTCACAACCTGTACAAGTTCCCCAATCTATGCAGGGTCAGTCACAGCCAGTTCAAGTGCCACAGCAAATGCAACCTCAGCCTCAGCATGTACAGGCTCAACCTGTGCAAGTGCAAATGCAGCCACAGACTCAGGCAATGCAAGTGCCACAGCAAATGCAGGCGCAGTCCCAGCCAGTGCAAGTGCCGCCACAGATACAAGCCCAATCTCAACCCATTCAAGTTGCCCCACAGATGCAAGCTCAGTCACAACCTGTGCAGCTTCCGTCGCAAATTCAAACTCATTCTCAACCTGTGTCTGTATCTCAGCATATGCCAGTGCAAACTCTGCCTGTCTCGCAATCTGTGCAGAGTCAGCCAATGGGGATTCCTGTTCAACAAGTGCCCCAGCAACCTATGCAGCAATTGAATGTTGTTGGTATACCCCAGCCCATGATGACACCTACATCTATGCCTGGCATGCCCACTACACCTCTGCCACCTGGTTATGTTGCTGCCCCTTCTGGATCAGTGACTGGTGTTGTCGACATGACTCTTCACCCAGCACCCCAGGAGCCAATGCCAGAAGTTTCATCTGGAATTCAAGAAAAACCACCACCCTCTGATATAGTGCCAGGGCCAGCTGGTGAAGAGGCCCCAGCTGGTGCTGTTAGCGAAGAACCAGAAAGGTTAGTTTCATATTTAAGTCACTTTTTCTCTTGTATTATAAACATTCCAATTATGATGGCATATACTTTTCCATCTAAGAATATTTGTAAAAGTTGGTTTTTCACTGGAGCTGTGATGTGGTACTTATAGTATTTTACTATTTTAATTTCTTAAGTGTAGAAAAAATATTCTTACTAAAGATAAATTTTCCTTAGTAAGCTCTTCTAGAATTACAGATCTCAGACAATATTCTTCAATTATTGTGTGAGTAATTTATGTTCATGTTAAAGTACAAATTTTGAAGAATTCCAGAACTATTCCTCATTGACTGGAAAACATTAATCCTTGACCTCAGATTGTTTTGTTTCAAAAGTAATGCTCACCTATATTTGAGGTAAAGAATAGTCTGTTAAATAGTTGTGTTGCTAATGCATGCTCTTTGTTTTTAAGAAACATCTTTTCAAAGAAGATTTTTAGGGATTTTTGCCATAAAGTATTTTAAAATTTTTGTTGTGTAATATGTCAAATTTTTTAAAGGGCTTCTTATTTGAATAGTAATTGAACTTCATTCCATTAGATTTTTTTCAGCCATACATTTCCTTTTATATAATTTTTAATATAAAATGTATCATGCAAAGCCACAACATTTATAATTTTGTGTGCTAATATACTGAAATTAACAAGCAAGAGTCACAAATTCCATTTGGTTTAAGGTATTTAAGGACATAGTTGGAAATACAGCTTTGAAAGTTTGGAAAGTGAGCTATTTTATGAGCTATAGCAATATCTTTTTGTCGAGTTGTCTTTTGGAAATAGATTTTTTATTGAAGAGTCGAAATAATTTTGTAAAACCGTAAAACATGGAGCTATTTACAAAAATATTTATGTAATCATTATAATAATAATAAAGTAATAATAATATGTAATGTTCTAATAAATATTTCACTTCTGTCCATTCGTTAGGAGTTTGCACGAGAGGGTGATACATGTTATGGAGCTCTATGCTGCAGAATAGCATCATTGAAGTAAAATGACTATAAAAGAATGCTAATATTTGTTCAGTATTGAATGTTTAGAATTTTTGCATGCTAAAAAAAATTCTGATTTCAATATCTCATGAAAATCAAAGTGAAATTTGTCATCACAAAAATAGGTTCTTTTTTGGGGTTTTATATGAGTTGCTCTCTCTTCATCCATGAGATTTTCTTGAAATTTATTTCTATTTATGTATTAAATAAATTAGATTTTTTTTGAAAATTCTTTTTATTTTGTTCGTCATCAGAGATTTTTTATTGGAATCAAACTATTTTTGAAGTCAACACTCGATATTTTTCTATGTATTTTGAAATTATTTGCTCATATCTTAAAGGTACAAAAGAGGTTTAAATTGTGGAAAAAAAGAATTGGTTATACGTGAGGGCCAATTTTTAAAAATTATTGATTTACAAATATAATGTTTTATTGGTGTATAAGGATTCTATAAGAAGCTTCACTAAAGCACTATGAAGTTATAATAGCATATACTCTTAATGGTTGTGTTTTAACACTCCTTCCAAAGATGAAAGGCATTGTTAGAACAATCGAATAATGTTACTCTCTGAATGAAGATTTCAGTAAAATAATTCGAGAAATTAAAATAAAATTTAAAAATGGAATTCTAATCATCATAAATGTTTGAATGGTACATGTTTGAAAACATGCAAATTTTTCGTTAATATCTTATTTTCTGTATTACTAATTTTCGTTGCACACAGAAATTGAAAGGAAATTATGCAGGTTCTGGTCATGGGATAGGTGTGTATGGCTTGTTAGATTCTGAGGAAATCAGGAAAAATTCAAATCGATGATAGTTTCAATTTTGACTGAAAAATGCAAACATTTGATTGTGTTATTCTGCCTATTCTCACAATGCATATTTCAATTTTCTCAAAACTTTTTCTTTATTATTAAAAACTTACTGATAGGTGGTATAATAAAGTTTATTAAATAGTATACTAACTCTAACTCGCTTATTTCCGTGGTGCTGAAATTCTCTATTGTCATTGTATTACATGAAGTTTGTGACAGAAAAGTTCGGCTTGCTCTTCACAGAGGCATGATTTCGTACGAGGAGCAACTGTCGTATTATTTCAGAAATGCAAGTCATTCTTTATAAATAGTCAGTCATTATATTATGTAGAAAATTTATTGGAATGCTGAACCCTTGTCTGAAACTCTTGTGATTTACTGCCACCGTCACATTGAAATGGACTTGTTTACGAGGTTCATGATATACATGATGATACACGTTTTTCATTAATAAACCTGGAACTATTAAGAAAGGTCTTCAGTTGTTGTCTTCCTTTCAGTGATTTTATGCCGTTATTAAAATTTTGTGTAAAGAAAAGTAAGATGATTCAATGAATATTCTGAAAAATAAGAGATGTTGATTACTGATCTATTGTTAGTAAATTCATTTTTATAAGTGAAATAATAAATAATCAATTATTACACATTAAACCAGGATATTATAGAAGACAAATAATAATGATTAATTAACTTTATGGTGAAAAAGTGAAAGATACACCATTAGTCATGAGGGAACTATCCAGCACAACCTTGTTTTCAGTGTCTAGCACTCAATAATAGTTTAATAACAATTATAATAATAATAATAATAATAATAATAAAACTAATACATTTACAAACCATGTAAATAACAGTTTTTGAAGTTTTCTGGATTTTGAAGAGCGATGGTATATTTATAATTTACCATAAATAATGTTACCGTTTATAACACTAATAATAGATTTATTTGTGGCAGAAATTATGCCTGTTTATTTCCTTGGACATTCTTCTAAGACTCAACTGCAAATGATTAAGAATAGCCAAATATTTTGTAAATGGTTTACATTCAATGTGGACCTCGTGCTATTCTACTGAAAAAAAATTCAAAGTTCAAAAATCAATGTATATGTTCTCTTTGGTAAAAGGTGTATGTACTTGGTAGCAAAACTCTTTAAGAAAGTAGCAATTATACACCAGGTGAAACAATTTTAAAATGAAGACTCGTCTTTTCTTGCTTGAGATGTGGTCAATAATACCCTTTCTCCAATGCCAATTTTTGTGTATTTTGCTCACAATTGGACACTCGTTAGCATTATATATTGAATATTTGGAAACAAGGATATCATTGAGAAATGCAACTTCCCCAATGAATTAGAAGAAAAGCATCAGAGATGTTTCTGGAAACAACAATGAGTATGACGAGAAATTGAACTTCTTAATTAAATGTTTATAGATGTTGTGGGTATGGAATGTTAACATCCACCGATTTCTGGAAAACAGGCTTGCCCTTGCATCTATGCTTGTTTAGCCACATCTGCATTCTTTTCAACCTAATATGGTTGAACCTTTTATTTCATTCATTCTTTCTTTATTTATTGATTGTCAAAAAAACTGTTGTGTACTAAGGGGAGAAGTGCTATCGTGCCATGTGTAAATGACTTTTCAAAAAATACATTCATTTTAGGGGTAAGGTTTTTAAAAATATTTATTATTAAAAAAAATTAAACAAAATCTGCGTTGTAAGGTGAAGTATAAAATGCATAATTTTTCTTGAGTAGTTAAAGGCTTCCAATATGATGAAACTAGTGGTGCTACAACAGCATATGCTTTCTCACATTTATTTGTAACTGCTCACATTAAACAGGCTAGCAAGGATAATTTCTCATGTAAATTGATCATCCAGAACTAAAGGCCATCCAATACATTGTATTACGAATGCTTTGGAAACTATGATAAAATTACCTTATGCATATCTGTATATATATTCTTCTTGACTTTAATGAAATTGAATATACCGTTTTATTGGTCATAAAGAATATTGTAACATCAACATTAAGTAAATAAAACTTCTTTATTATACCTCTTCCATCATGTCACAATTCAACAATGAACTTCTCAAATATCCATTGCTGCATTGTTGCCCAATGTAGCATATGGTGGCAATATAAAATTATCATATTATAAATTTCGTACAAAATTACAGTACTAATTTTTTTTTTATAATGCGTTTAAATCTTTTTAAGAGAGGAAACCTAATTGCGCTAATTTCATTTATAGTTTGCAGATTGCTTGAAAGAAAATACATGTGCACTTTGAATAAACAAATTGTATAATAGAGTAAAAATCGAATTAATATTGGGATTTTCAATAGTAAACTATAATTATAATTAAATCAATTATTTTTTATTACCTTTTGGTCCATTACTGTTCTCCACTAAATTCTTCTTGTGGCCCTTAGTTAGTGGACACCTGGATGTATTTTATTAATTTCAAGCAGAAATTTCGAGAAAACAGCTAGTTTTTTTCAAACAAATGTACGTGACTGTTTTTAAGGAGCTGCTTTTAAGACAAAATTCACTATCTTACATTTTGTTTCCTAATGTTAAGTTTTTGCAATTTTCGAAAATACCTTGATTTCAACAAAAAGGAGACTTATGCCATTATTTTAACCGACCTATCCGTGAAAAAAAAATTAAAAATTGGAACGATTTTTGAGAAAATATATATTTTTTTAAATTGCATAAATATAAAGCGCAAATTACATGAAAACTACTATTCTTTTTTTTTGCCAAAAAAATTGTACACATCCTTTTTTAGAGCTGATATTTTACCTCCGATTTTGTCTGAGACAAACTCTTATCTTTAATTTTGTAGTTTTGAAATGTAAAGCTTTCGACTTCGCAATTTGCGAAAAACAGAAAGTCGAAAATGGGACTAGCACCATATTTAAAATTTAAAGAAAAAATTAGAAGGGGTTTATGAGAGAAAAAATGTATGTTTTTTTAAATATCCTCCATTTCCCGGAAAAATACAGGAAAACTGCTAGTATTTTTTTTAAAAAGACCTTATTTAAAAACCAAGACCTGTTTTTATAGAACACATTTTATTAAGGAAAAAATCTTTAATATTTTAGTTGTAGGAAGACGCCAAATAAATTTTATGAACTTTAGCTCCAGGGACCGCGACATCAGCCAGATCGATTATGGAATATAAATTTTGGAGAAAATCGACTGAACGCTTTAGGCCCTAGCGTTGACAACAGACGAACGGACAGACATGTTTTCCCGTCAATCGATTTTTTGGTATCCATTGATAAGGGTCCTTACCCATAAAACATGTATTCTGACGACACGTGTTAGAGGCAGTAATTTTTGACGTATTGGAACAAGATTTATCCATTTTTTTCGGTATCGGCGCCCGGAAATAAGTTTTTCTGTCGAAAATTCGCATTTTCCCGCAGCATTACAGATGCTTTTTCTATACTGTGTAAGCAATAGCGGGAAAGTAAAAATAAACGATCTCGTCTCTTTTCTATATAACCGTCCTGGAAAATATGTAGTAGTAAAAGGCATAATGTAAATGTAAATATGTAAGGGAAAACAGTAAGAATATGTAACGTGTCTCAAAACTTAAAATGTGTACGATCAAAATAAGTAAATGTATACAAGATTAAGATCAAGAAGCGCGACATCGCTGATACATTCCCCCCGTGAAGGTGATAGCCGTACCTACCGCCCCTGGCACGTTAAGTCTGTCGCTGACTTTCCGCAACAAGAACAGATGCTTTGTCGTAATCCAATATTTCTGTGTCAAGGATCCATCATACGTGGATCTGACTGCACAACGTGTTAGAGGAAGTAATATGTATGTGTGTGTGTGTATATGTGTATATATATATATATATATATATATATATATATATATATATATATATATACACACACACACGTGCCAACTGGATGTTGGTATGTATATAAGAGCAAAACTCCGACACCGTTGGATCGATCTCCATAAAAGTTGGCACTTATACGTGTTTTTTCACTGTGAAGGTTTATATGCTGTTAATTCTGTTGTAACTCCACTACATGGCGCTGTAGAACAAAACTAAATATTCACGTCATATGCAACCTGCAACACACTCGGCAGCATTTTGAATCTATATCGTTAAATAACTCCTAAACGAGGCGTTCTAGGCCCTTAAAAACTAAAATTTTGAGGCCGAAAGAAACGTTTGTCACGTCGTAATCTATAAAATGAACTCTTCCTGAACATTCTGTTACATTTTGCTGGTCCGGCGCTTCCCGATATTACCTCACCTGCTCTGAGACGTGCAGAATCTGCAAGTAAATGTGAATGAGAGGGATAGAGCGGCAGAGACAGAGGCAGACAGACAGGGACAGAGACACACAGAAGCAAACAGGACAGGGACAGAGACACACAGAAGCAAACAGACAGGGACAGAGACACACAGAGGCAGACTGACAGGGACAGAGACACACAGAGGCAGTCAGACTGGGACAGGGTGAGGGAGGGAAGGAGAGAGAGTGAGAAAGGGAGATGGGAGGGGAAAGGGAGATGAAAAGCAGAAAGTCTGCTGGGTTTTCCTAGTTACATATAGACACAAGATTTATTCACTTTTTCGTTACCAGGGCCCAGCAATAAGGCTTTTTTTTAGGGGAGGGGGAGGTGGCTAAGCTCTACATATAATTCTAAAACATTAAATGGTTGCCTCTTCCTTGGAGCCTTGCTGTCGTCTGGTATCAGTTGTGTCGGAAACAGTGACGCCCCGAGTTCGATAATTCAGTCGATTCGTGCAATATGAGAATAGGTGACTGTTTTATAAATTCATTGACTGATTCTGAAAACTTCTATTTGAAATCCAGCAATGTAAGAATCCCTTACCAAACATTCTCTTAACTTTGTTGTTGTCGCTAGAGTTACGTCCGCTGGCCATTCCTTGTGACTGTTTTCAAATGTCCAACTAGAGTTATGTGACCTCTCAGTGAGACTGAAGGACAGTTGAGAACTCCACGAAACTACCGTCCGGTCATCAACAAAGTAAGTTCTACATCCTGTTTGGCTAAAGAAATACGGTTTGTAACTGTTTAATTACAGAGTACGATTGTATCTTAGCTGTACGGAGTACATTCAATACAGAAAATGACTGTCGCGTTCTGTCAGTGGGGGTGCATTCAGTTAAATTTCCAGGGAGAATGAAGTGGTGCGGGGACGCGTTGATGCACTCTCTCTTCGCCCCGTAACTTCTAAGAAAGAATGATAAACCACATGTTAACAGCGTTAGTCTGCATTACAAACTTTCATAAGAAAAAAAATTACCGATAAGATTGGGCTTAAGAGGTTGGTTTCCTTTTTCGCAAAGTGTGTTACGGCATTATAAGGTTATGTATCAACATGTAATATTAAAATTGACTCCTCTATTAAATTTGCCACTTTGTAGTTCGGTTTAATTCTTGGAAAATGTGATGGAGATTGATCATGATCAGTAAATCATTTTATGCGTTGTTAAAGAACATTGTGGATTGTCAAGGGATCAGGGTGACCATTAGTGTAGGAATGTCATTAAATCAGGTTCATGCTTGGAAGTTTGGTGATATCCAAGAAAGTCGTGGAATAATGAGGGATTTCTGTTTTAATCATAGGGACAAACAGACAAATGACCAGTTATCATTTTGGGACTGATCAGAAAAGCGGCATGGGCAACAAATGTCTCAACCACTAGCCTCCGCAATTTCTTCTTCTTCTTCTTCTTTTTTATTTTATTTTATTTTTTTTTTTTTTCTCTTCTCTCGTTCACTTCTCTTCAATCCTCACTCCGTGACAAACACATTCTTCGCCACCGCCGAATTATTTCGTTCAGGCATGCTCATACTTAAAACTATGAGGAACGATTGCTATAGTCCCGCAGTGTAAAGTTGAAAGACGACCTGTCATCGAAAATGACACTGAGCTGCATAAATTTATTGTCTCGAGTAGAACAGTGAATGTTTTGTTCAGTGTAATGTTGCCCCGTCTTAATATAAAATATTAATTATTACCTATATTACCTAACTACTCACGTAATTATTTTTTAAAAATTCAAGAAAAATATTGTCAGGGTCTTCTTTTGAAGATCTCGAAGAAATATCAATGAATTTGATGGTCTCTCTGTCCCACGCAAGACAAATTCGGTTTATGCTCTTGGAAGTTTTCGGAGAGAATACGTAGTAGTTGAGACCTGCATACTTTTCCGCATAAGAACCACGGAAAAAGTAAAGCGTATTTCCTGTTGATGCATTTACTAGCAAAATACTACCAGGTGTTGCCCGGGCTTAATTCTTATCCAATTCTTGTGCAAGAAGAAAAAGATCAATTTTATAGAAACCACAGCGTTTAAGATTTTTAGTTTTAATGGAATTGGTTCATATTATAATAAGTACAATTTTCTTTCATTGTATTTCACAGTAAAGTACGTTACGAAGATGATAGGATATGGATGAGATACTCTGACGTGAATAACCAAAGATTGATTCAGAGTGGAAACATTTGGATGTAAGCAGTGTTTTAACGCAGTAAAAACAGAGCGGTAACTTTGCATTTCTTTGTTATTCTTATGCTGACAGTCATTGAAGTAGGAACATGTACAGTAGGAAAATGATGTATGAGGAGTATTGAAATGAGAAACATGTACAGTAGGTACAGTAGGAAATGATCCATCTCTCTCCAACCCTTGATTCATAGTTATGCTCGCTAAACCCACTATGGTACTATCGATGTCGGTTTTCGACAATGTGGATTAAACATAACGTTATATTCCAAATACGTTCTGCAGAAGAATATTATCGTTACGTATATAATTCCGGTAATACGTTAATATTGTGAGCGTACCGTAGCCCCAACAGCGCCGCGATTTTTCCCATTCCATTCGTTTTTAATTTAAGGTCTCGTAGGCAAAAAATGTTATGTGATAATTTTGTCTTTAAGATCCCGGAGTATTAGAAACGAGGACTGAAACACTCTGTATGTAGTATAGAACTAGTGGTGCTACATGGCACAGACTTTCCTGTATTGGTTTTCTATTTCCTTGGGTCTGGGCTAGCTATTCAAAATTGCCACATACTCTTGTCAGCTGTCATCTGTCGCCATCCAAAGTACATTTTTTTTTAAATTTTCGTAATTTTTCGGTTTCCTAACGGTTGAACGGAAATATTAATTTTAGAGTAGTAAAGAACACTAAAGACTCGTCCTAAATGGCAATTTTCTTTGAAAAATCTGTAGTCTTTTTTTAAAGAAAATTGTGTTTAAGTGCTATTGCATATTCGAAATTTGAAGCTCTTTTCCCAGAAAATGTTTGAGTTTTCGAAACACTTCATTTGAAGTCATTTAATAAAGCCCTTTAATTCGCCAATACAATAGTGTTTACAAATTGCTGGAAAGGTGCATATTAAAGATGTGAGAGATCTTCCAGAATAATTATATCTGCAATTTTCGAAAAAAACGAATACCCCCGAAATGAACTTTACGTCATATTAAAGAGTGCAATTAACACTATCCAGTCGAAAAGTTTGAAGAAAACATTTGGAGCCATCTCTGAGAAAATGCTGTTTGAGCGTTTCTGAAAAGGCGGAATTTTTAGCTAGTTTTCAAGAAAACGTTTGAGTTCTCAAGAAACATTGTATGACATTATTTAAAGCACATGTACTCGTAAATACACTAATGTGAAAAAATCGCCGGTAATGTAAATATTAACGTGAGATGCAAGTAAAAAAATATTCATTTTTGTAATGAAAAAAAAACTTCAAAAGAATAGTTTTTTTGTCTTCTCAAAGGGTACATTTATTACTATTCCTGCCAAAAGTTTTGAGCCGATTTTGAGAAAGTCTTGTTTTCGTAATTTTTTTTAAATTGCACATATTGTACGCAATATTGCGCAAAATCTACTAAAATTTTCAAAAACTGTACATGACCTTAATGGAAGAACTCTCTTTGGAGAACAAATTTTATTTGGAGTAAAAATATCATCAATTTTGTAGTTGTAAGAAGATACCGACAAAAATCAAACTTTTTTCAATTTTCGAAAATTCTGAGTTTTCAACCAACATGAGACATGCTCTATTCTCTATGACCTTCAGAGTATCCAATAAAAAAAAATTGTCAAAATTGTTGGCGCAAAACGTGTAGGGATTCTGGCTGCAACACGTTTTGAGGGGATTTTTTTTTCTTACTTTAGCTACTGGATTTGTCCACTTTGTCGTTATCAGGATCCAGCAATAATTTTTTTGACCGAAAATCTACCTTTTTTTCGCCCAGCATTACGTAACTTTCCCTATAATACGTATATACGTACGTATTGTGGCGTCATACGGGTGTAATCAGAACACAGACGAGAGTGGGTTATAAGAACAGTAGGTTTATTTATAATCTAGGCCGTAGTCACAAATAATTAATTGTACTGCTTACAATTAACTAAATAAATAGAACCCACTGCTAGGAGAAAGATTTTAGCGAATGACTACCACACCGCTACATACGACCAATACTCCCCTGTGCGGAGCACCTGTCCACCCTGAGACCGACTATATGTCTCGCTAGTTGCGACAATGAATTGCCAGCCCCTTGCCCTCGTGCACCACTAGCACAAACTCACGTACAACCTGCCGCCGACGCTGCTAGGAACCAAGAAGATCGAGGCATTGTTCTCGTGGCCTTATATAGGCCCTTCGGCGCTACCCGCCTCCCCCATTGCCACCGCCCTACCACCGTAACGTCCACACTTGAACGGAAAGTCTCGATGCGTCATCGCTCCGCTCTTAGGTGCAGCCTTTGTAAAACATCCGGCGATGCCCGCCATCTCCCACGTGCTTGTCTCCGTGTTTTAGCCGCCACGACGCTACAGTATACAGGAAAGTAAAAAAAGGTATGTAATGCGAAAAATATTTGTCAAAATTTCAATGGAAATGGGCATTTTGGAGTCCCCGGCCCGGATACCAAAACAGTGTTGTTTCTTTTGAAAACGTCCGTCCGCCTTTTGTGCAGAAAACTAGTGCCTAAACTATTCGAAGGATTGTTTTTGAAAATGAATACTCCCCTGTCGAACTGGCCCGTCTCGTAGCTCTGCGAGTTTGAAAAATTCTTTAAATTTTGGGGGTACTGTATAAGAGCTTTTGGGAAGTTATGAAAATTTTATCCAAAATGTCTTCAAATGTTTTAAAATGTTTTCAAATGTTTGTATTACAATAGTGAATATACAATTACAAAGATGGCATTGGTCCAATTTTCACTCTTAATTCTGAATTTTTGAAAGTTCCAAGAGTTGGATTTTTCGCGGCGTCATATCCCAACTACAATATTGAAGGCGGACAATTTTCTATAAAATGTGTTCTCGGTAATTAGTTCTTTCTTTAACGTCATACATCTTTTTTTGAAAAATTTAGAAGCAAAATTCCTGAAAGTGAAATATGTGCAGAAAAAAAGAACACCAGAAACAACTTCTCAAGGCTCCAATTTTTCCTTCAACTTTTTGGTAGGGATAGTGCTAAATCAACTGTAAAAGAGGACGTAAACGCCATAATGCTATGTTTTTGTTTGTTCAAAAAGTACAGGAATGTAATTTTTTGACATCCCTCACGTCATTTATATCACCAACGATTTGTATACATTATTTCATGCTTGTGTCCAAGTCCTAGTGATGACTTAAAAGTTTTCTGGGAAAATGAGCTCCAAATTTCTGCGTTTGAGAAACGCTGAAACGCCATTTTCTAAAAACCACTCAAGTTTTTCTTTAATTTTTACTTTCCCGTATACGTACGTATACACGGAGTGATATACGTAGTATAGGGGAAAGTTATGTAATGCTGCGCGAAAAAATGGCGAATTTTCGGCGGAAAAAAATTCAGTGCTGGGCGCTGATAACGAAAAAGTTGATAATACCAGTTGCTAAATTAAGAAAAAAAAAATCCCCTAACACGTGGGGTAGCCAGAATCCCTGTTTTGTGGGTCCTTGATACCGAAAAGCCAGTTGAAAGGAAAACGTCTGTCTGTGTGAACACTTCTAGCGCCTAAACCATAGATACAATTTCTTTCAAAATGCACATTCCCCGGTCGACCTGGTTTGAGTCAAAGCTTTGAGATTTTCAAAAAGATTGTTCAAAATTTGGGGGTACTTTACATGGAGCTCCCAGGACATTTTCAAAATTTTCTCAAAATGGCTCCAAATTTTTTCTTTAAATTTCTTGTAAGAATATAGTCAAATACACTTATTAAGGTGGCATAGGTTCGATTTTTGAGGATAACTCTGAATTTTCGAAAATTGCAAAAGTTTAAAATTTTTACGGCGTCTTTCTGGAACTACAAAATTGAAGATAGAGATTTTTCTTTCAAATAAATTTTTTTAAGTGAGTTCTTTCTTTGTCATGTACATGTTTTTGAAAATTTTAGTATTTTTCGAGCAATATTGCGTGCAATATGTGCAATTTTAAAAAATTACAAAAACAAGATTTTCTCAAACAGCTCCTAATTTTTTGTTTAAATTTTTGGTAAGGATAATGCCTAACGTGCTCTGGGATGTCAAAAACGTAATTTCGGTCTATTCTTTTGTTTTTTCATTAATTACAAAAACGAATTTTTGACTTGTCTCTCACGTTGTTAATATTTACATTAGCGGCGATTTGTTCACATTATATTAATGATTACATGAGCTTTACATAAAGTCAAAGAAAGTTTCTCGAAAACGCAACCGTTTCATGTGAAAACTAGCTCAAAATTCCACAATTTCTGTAACGCTCAAATACCATTTTCTCGTATCGTTCCCTATAGCATACTATACTGTACTATACGTACGTATAGTATACGGGAAAGTAAAAAAAAAATATTTTTGAAAACTTACGTATTCCCTTTGGAGCTTCGTATGTCTGTTTTTATTCTATTTCGTTGCTGAGAGAAAATGTGAGAATACGGTGCTATTCGCGATTCTCTGTATTCTGGGGAGACTGCTTCTTGCCGTCGCGCTGAAGCACGGATCGCGAGTCTAGAGACGTCCTTCGTTATATACAAAACAGCTCCTCACGCCAAGGTTTGTTGTTCGTGGTGCAACGAGTGTGTCCGACGCGCCCGTGGCTGCGCACGTGGCTGCAGAATCACGATCTGAGCTCTATTTGTGAACTTGGCCCTCGATTCCCAGAGTTATGTTCACGAACGACGGACTTACGTTCCAGGAAGTATCCATCCAAACTGACGCAGATTCTGGTGCTTAACGGCACGAGATTAGTAAACCGAGACTGTCTTCTGACTAAATTCAAAAAGCAGTTTCTGGATGACTGGCTCAAGTTTTTCAGCCATATCAGCATAGCTTTTTGCCCTGAGATTTTTGGCTCAATTATTCACCAAAAGTTATTTTTCTTTGAATAGCTTTGAAGATCTCTGAGTTGGAAATAGAACTCAAGAGTATTAGAGAAAAAGCTCTTGTGATTGACTTAATAATTAATTAATAATTCAATATAATTCTGGTGATTGAAAAATTAATACGATACATATACGATTAGAGATTCAAAATTGGTAGCTTTTAAAACCGTACCATTTGACATTGTTGATAACACAGGTCTACAAAAGAAAAAATTTCGAAATTTGATTTCATAAAATCATCTGATCTTTGTTTCTTAGTGTGCTGAAACTGAAAGTGAGGTCAGTTTTTGTCTATCACGTGAAGATTTTTTCAATCTCCAAAATCAGTAGAAATAATGGCGTAAAACAGAATCTGCCGACAGTTATGTATTTACTTGATATTAACCATACCGAACACATTATTCCGTACAGATATAAGCTTGCCAGAGTAATCAGTGATGCATGTGTAATTGTTTGTTGTTATTTACTTTCCTGTGTATACAGAGTATATACGGAGTATAAGGAACGTCATGTAATGCTGCGCGAAAAGACTGCGGAATTTCGGCAGAAAAAAAAATCATTGCCGCACCCTGAAAACATATAGTGGATAAATCAAGTTGCTAAACGAAGAAAAAAAAGTCCCCCAACATGTGTTGCAGCCAGAATCCCTGTTTTGTGGTTCCTTGATACCGAAAAAACCAATTGAAAGCAAAACCTCTCTGAACGCTAGCGACTAAACCGTTCCGCCGATTTTCTCCAAAATTGACATTCCTTGATTGATCTGACTAATCTCGTGGCCCCTAGAATTTGAAACCGATATTTTAATTCTTACATGAAGCCCTGGGACATTTTTCAAAATTTTCAAAAAAACTGCGTCAACAGTTTTGACTAAAGTTTGTTGTTGGATAGTCTGAAGGTCGTTAAAGACAATAGCACAAGTTTCATGTTGGTTGAAAACTGATTTTTCGAAAAGAAAAAAAATTCAACATTTTTTCGCCATCTTCCTACAACTACAAAATTGGAGATAGAGATTTTTCCTTCAAACGAAATTTGTTCTCCAAAATGAGCTCTTTCTTTAAGGTCTTGTACATTTTTTCGATAATTTTAGGATATTTCGCGCAATAAGTGCAATTTTAAAAAATTACAAAAACAATAGTTTCTTAAAAACGGCTCCGTATTTTTTCTTTTAACTATTGGTAAGGATAGGGCCTAATGTAATCTATGAGATGACATAAACTCCATATTGCTCAATTTTGTTGTTTTTTCAAAAATTACAAAAATGTATTTTTTTTACTTGTCTCTCACATTACATTAATACCTGTGCTTTAAATAATGTTAAGTAAACTTTTTCGAAAATTCGACCGTTTTCTGTGAAAACTAGCTAAAAATTCCGCATTTTTGGAAATGTTCAAACGCCATTTTCTCATTAATGGCTCCAAATTTTTTCTTCAAACTTTTCGAACCGATAGTACGAATTGCACTCTTTAATACGACGTAAAGTTCATTTTTGGGTATTTTTTCGTCTTAGCGATCTCGGCCACGGGCCCGACAAGAGTTCTTTGATTATCAGAATCACCACCGTGAAGATGGAAGGTATGTACCTTGTTTCCGTACTGGAATATGCTCGTCAAAATCAGACTTTCAAATAAGACCATGTTGAATTTATCCAAAATATGCGTATTTGTGGAGTAATTGGTCGCCCGGTGTTTGCTTTATAATCGTCCTAAATATAAAGAATAATAGGATTCCACAAGATTAATACATCGAACAAAAATAGTATTTTATAAAAATTTGTAAAAAATGTTTGTTAAATTTACAATTTGTGTTCTCAATGTATGATGTATTTCTATCAAGCAATCCTCAAAGCTTTATTGAAATTTGCTCAACAATGCCGCAAGGGATATTTGAATACTACATTGTTGGTGAACTACGAGATGGTGACAGTGATAAGATAAAGATGTTTTATTTAGTAGAATTTGTGTTTACAAATTAGGCCAAAAAGTATTCAAAACCTTTTTGTAAGCTGACCAAACGTCCTCCTTTAGGGAGGACAGTCCGTCTTTTGTAGGTTCTATCCTTCCTCGAAAAGAGTCCTCCTACCTGTCCTTTTTGATATTTTAACTGTTACCATCTTAATTCAGAGATGCCGCGCCGAACTATTACGCGTCACGTGACGGTACAGTTCGGAAAGACGCGGTTAGTATTGACAGATTCCCCCGTTTTCCTCCTAAAGATTCCTTCTTTAATCTTAGTGTCACTTAAACCAGGAAGCATACGAACTTGGAACATTCACCTTCTTTATTGAGAGACTTAACGAGTTGCTTTATCAGCCCTTGCTTTATGTAAAGAGGAAGTAACAGGATTTTGTCAAAAGGAACCAAATTTTTCCTAATTAATTTTTTTCGCCTGCCAACAGAGCTTGTCGTGTAGGTCAGTGTTTTTTTGTTCCAGGGGGAATTTCTGTCACGGCATAAGAAATAAAAACTCTGTGTACCCTGATTGCTGACCTAAGAGCATGATGAGGATTTTCAAGTCTCCAAAAATCAACCAATTATGCGCACATTATAAGCAATTCGTTCAAGAAATGATACGAAACTGTCGTGTTTCCTTAAAATGTACTGAGTGGTCAATTGGAAGATAAGCATAAGTATTGCTATTGTGTACTGCCAAAATAGCTTTTGGACTTCGTTTTGATGGGTCAATGAATAGAAGTCAATAATTCGGCTCATATTGTACACCAAATTTACTCATCATCCCACGAATGTCTTTACAATAAACAAGATTCTCATCGTGTGAAAAGTATGAAACAAAAACTGCTTTGCGATGTCGATTCTATGAAAAATAAGTGCCTGGTAGTAATAAATTTTTGTTTTTATCCGAGAGCCAAGTAACTGAGCAGAATCTTTCGGAAGTCCCAAGATCTCTCATTAAGTCATTGAACTCCTGTTGAGAGAAAAGCTCAGGTTCGTTCTCGAAACTGTTTGGTTCGAACTCGCTGTTCGTTTCATAATTTTCCATCACACAAGCTTCTCTGTCTGTTACCCACTCAATACTGACCAAGTCACGAGGGAGCTGAGGAATTAGGAATCCAGGACCAGGTGGACGAATAGATGATTCATTAGAATAGTTAATCATTAGTTATTCATTAGGATAGTTAATCAACTTACGATTTTTGAAATTGTAACCTTAAAACATTACAAGTACAAAAACTAGTTGGCCTAAACAGCACATACTTTCCCGCGTTATTGGAAACAGCTACATAGTATTGAAATATTACACTTTCTGCGCTACTAACATCTTGGTTATCATTTGAAAACGTCCAATAAACCAAGAAGCAAACAACTCAACTGTTTCCATCGCAGTATTGTCAGAACTATGTGAAATCTACTGCATAAAAATATACTACAAAAGTTTTGTTAACTTGTATTGGAAAAAGAAGCCTGATACCCCGGACAATATAGAAATGCATTTCATAGGGCCACGATTAGAGAAGAGTATTCTAGAACCAAGCGAAAATACTCTACTCACAACAAATAGTACAGCATTTGGTGCGAAAACTAAATATTTTCATGCAAAATTACAACTCCTTTTCATACAGCTACATCAAGTCACAACAATGACACATAATTCACCGAAATTCGCGAGCGCAAAACGAAATTTCATTGTTGCATTCCCTGCATTGACGCTATTATCTGAGAGCTAGTAATTTTTATTTCAAAAGTAATTTATAAAAGATTTATTTATTCAATAGGTTTACAATGTATTAATAAACATTTTCCTATAACCATTATACATACTTTATATTTTGTAATATTATGTTATTTTAATTAATGTTTTCCATTTTATTTTATTTTTATAAATTATTATCTTCTGAGTTTAATTTTTTGTTCATTGTCTTCAATATTCCTTGTATCCATGTTTTCTGTCTACTTCTTTTTCTTCTACCAATAGGCATCCAATTTAATAGTTCCTTCCATCCTTTGGACATGGCCATATTATCGAAACTGTTTCATTTGTATGAAATGTAATATTGTATTATTAATTTTTTTGGATTCTCGTATTATAAAATTCTTGATTTTATCTAATTTCGAAATTCTTGCCGATCTTCTCCAAAAGCCCATCTCTGTTGCTAGTAGTTTTGAATTTGTTTTAGATTTTAAATGTCAAGTTTCCGCTTCATATGTTATAACACATTTTATTATACTATTATAAATATGTTTTTTCGTAACTGTAGTAATATTTCTGTCCCATAAAATTCCATTCAGTATATTAATTGCAGTTCGTCATTATTCTATTCATGATTTCATAATTTTGGATTCCGTCCGAGTTAATTGTAATCCCTAAATATTTTACTTTATCACAGTATTGAATTATACCTTTTCCTTCGCCTAAAATTAAATTCCTTGGTGTATCTCCTAATGACATATCTTTCGTTTTGTTTACATTAAGTTGTAATCCCCATTTTTCATATTCTTCAATTAACTTTCGTGTTGTGTATTCTAGATCTTCATAATCCTGTATAATTAACGTTTGATCATCAGCTTATAATAGTGTGTGCAACATATAATTGTCTATATTGATTCCCATTTTTTAACATTTTGTACTCCATTGATGAATTGCTTTCTGAATACATTTTAAAAAGTTGGTGAAAGACATCCTCGGCGCAATCCTTTATTTTAGTATAAACCTTCTGACAATTGATTGTTTATTCTGATATGAAATTTATAATTTTCATACAAATTTTTATAGCATTTATAATCAGTCTATTAAATTTATAATCTTCTAAGACACCCTACAATTTATTGAGAGGAATGCTGTCATAAGCGTTTTCTAAATAAACAAAATATGAATAGGTTGATTAAAGGCTAATTTCTTTTCTATTAATTGTAGACAAAATATGTCTATATATAGATCTTCCAACTCTGAAGACAGCTTGTTCTTCTATTTGAATGTTTTGAAAATCTTTTTCGAGTAGAATTTTTAAAATTTCACTATATATTGTATGTAGATTATCTGATATTGTTATTCCTCTGTAGTTTTTACATTTTGATTTGGAGCCTTTTTTTATGAAATACTGTTAAAATTCCGACGTTCCAATCACCATGTATTTGATTTCCATTCAAACGTCCTTCAAATAATTCTTGTAACTTTTGGTGTAATTCATTACTCCCATTTTTTATTAATTAATTAGCGAATACATTGTGCCAAATTGATTTTCTATTTTTTAAAGAACTTATAGCCTGTTGTACTATTTCCATATTTAAATCTATGTGTTCCTCACTTGTCGAATTATTATGTCAGCAAGACGTTTCTAAGAACAGCTGCCTATCTTCTGTTGATAGTGTTTTAAAATAATCATTAAAGGATTTTAAAGATATATTGTTAATATAATGTAATTCATTTTTATTCCGTCGAAGAGTTTTAAGAATATTCCATGCCACTTTTTCTACCACCTAAATAACATTGTATTTTACTACAAATGTTATTCCAATTTTTTTTCTGTGTAGTAACGATTCTTCTAATTTGTGCTTGTATTTTGTTTAATGCAATTTTATCTTTGTTTTTAGTATTTAACCATCTTAAGTATAATACCTGTTTTTCTTTAGTCATTTCTAAAAGATTAATGTGGAAATGTATAACAAAAGGTGGAATGTAAGAAACGAACAAAGAAATAATATGCAAAATTGCAAATTCTAATACACGATGCATCCAGCTGTCTGAAGCACAGTAAATTTGCAGCGGCTATTATGTCTTTTACGAAATTATATAAAAACTACTCGTGTTTTCAAAAAATTAAGCATGACCTTACTTGAAGATGTAGTTTTTATAAATTTAATTGGGAAAACTAGCTACCAACTATCACTGCTTAAAGTACAATTTTTGTGACATTTTCTCAATTTGTCGGTTTTCTAATGGTAGAACGGAAATATTAATTTTATAATATTAAATAACACAAAAACCTCATTCTCAATGGCTATTTTCTTTTAAACATTTGTAGCCGTTTTTAAGAAAATGGCGTTTAAGTGCTACTAAAAATGCGAAATTTGAAGCTCTTTTTCACTGAAAATTTTTAAGTTTTCAAAACCCTTCATTTGAAGCTCGTACACTCGCAGATATAATAATCCTTACAAATTGCTGGTAATGTGAATATTAAAGATGTGAGAGGTCTTTAAAAAAATTACATTTGTGTAATTTTTTGAAAAACAACAAAAAGTACCTCAAAATGAACTTTACTCATATTAAACAGTGCAAATAGCACAATCCGATCGAAAACGAAGAAAAACTTTGTAGCCATTTATGAGAAAATGGCGTTTGAGGGTGTCTGAAATGGGGAATTTTGAGCTAGATTTCGCAGAAATCGGTCGAGTTTTCGAAACACATTATTTGATATTTTTTAAAGAACATGTACTCATAAATATAATAATGTGAAGAATTGCCGCTAATGTAAATATTAACGACGTGAGAGAAGTCAAAAACATCACATTTACAAAATTTTCTAAAAAACAAACAAAAGAATAGAGCAAACTGAGTTTTATGTCATCTAGTCGAGTACATTTAGCACTATCCCAACCAAAAGTTTAAAGAAAATGTTTAAAGCCCTTTTTGAGAAAATCTTGTCTTGGTACTTTTTTTAAATTGCACACACATTTTCGCGCAATATTGCGCGAAAACTACTAAAACTATGGAGAACAAATTTTATTTGAAGGAAAAATCTCCTTCAATTTTGTAGTTGTAAGAAGAGGCCGGAAAAATTCAAACTTTTGCACATTTCAAAAATTCAGAGTTAACGTGAAATTAGGACCTTGCGCCACCTTAATAAGCGTAGAAGCAAGAAATTTAACGAAACAAATTTGGAGTAGTTTTTGAGAAAATTTTGAAAATGTCCGGGGGCGTCGTGTAACGTACCTCCAAATTTTGTAGAATCTTTTCCAAAATCTCAAAGCTTTGACTCGAGCCAGATCGGCTGGGGTTTCTTCAATTTGAAAAAATTCTACGCGTGTTTTAGGTAGTAGTGTTCATAGACGCACGTTTTGCTTTCAATTTGTTTTTCTGTACCAAGAACCCACAAAACAGATTGTCGCTATACCGCGTTTTAGGTTTTGCTTGTTTATTTATTATTTTTTCCCCTTAATTTATCATCAGGATTTATTCACATTTTGGTTATCAGGGCCCGGCAATGATTTTTTTCTGCCGAAAATCCGCCGGTTTTTTCGCACAGGGAACTTTCCCTATACTCCGTATATGCGTACGTATTGACAAAGTAAAAATTGCCTATATTTCACGAAAAACTATGCAAAAAAATATTCTAATTTTCGAAAAATTGTACATGATCTTATTTCAAAAACTTTCGTTAAGGAATTGATTTTATTCTGGGACAAAATCTGTTTCTTTAATATTTTAGTTGTAGGAAGACGCCGAAAATATTTTTTTTCGAAAATCGGTGACCAACATGAGACTTGCACCATTTTGTTAATCGTCCTTTATTTAGACTATCCGACAATAAAATTTCATCAAACATGCTGGCGCCATTTTTTTGAAAATTTTGAATGTCCCAGGTGCTTTCAATAAAGTACCCTCCAAAATTGAGATATCCGTTTCAAATTCAAGGGGACACATCAGTCAGATAGATCTGGGATATCTATTTCGGAGAAAATCGGCTGAACGGTGTTGTCGCTAGCGTTGTTCGCAGACGGACGGACGGACAGACAGACAGACAGACAGACAGACAGACAGACGATTTTTCGGAGTCAAGGAGCCATAAAACATTAATTCTGGCTACATCACATGTTAGAGGATATTTTCTAAATTTAGCAACTGAATTTGTCCATTTTTGCTTTACCAGGGCCCCGTAATAGTTTTTCTACCGAAAATTCGCCGTTTTTTACTTTCCCGTATACTATATAGGGAATGTTATGTAATACTGCGCGAAAAAAACGGCGGATTTTCCGAAGAAAAACTCCTATTTCAGGGCCCTGGTAACGAGAAAGTGGATAAATCCAGTTGCTACATTAGTTGGTTGAAAACTGAATTTTCGAAAATTGCAAAAGTTTGTTTTCGTCAGCATCTTCCTACAACTACAAAATTGAAGATACATTTTTTCTCCAAATAGAATTTGTTCTCCAAAGTGAGTTCTTTCATTGTCATCTACATTTGTTTTGAAAATTTTAGTTGTTTTTGCGCAATATTGCGTACTGTATGTGGAAAATGTTTGAAAAAAATTACAAAAACTACTGGGGCTACAGAATGGCACCGACTTACCCGTATCAGTTTTCTATTTCCTTGGGCCTGGGCTAGCTATTCGGAATTGCTACATACTCTTGCCAGTTTTCAAAAAACTTCATTGGAAGTAGTTTGACGCACTTACACTCACAAATACAAAAATGCTTACAAATTGCTGGAAATGTGCATATTAAGAATGTGAGAGAGCTTTCGAAATATATGTATTCTGTAATTTTTGAAAAAAGCAAAAAAATACTTAAAAATAAACTTTACATCGTATTAAAGAGTACAATTAGCACTATCCGTTCGAAAAATTGGAAGAAACAATTTGAAACCATAAGAGAAAATGGCATTTGAGCGTTTCTGAAAATGCGGAATTTTGAGATAGTTTTCACAGAAAACGCCTGAGTTTTCCAGAAACTTTACTTGACATTATTTGAAGCACATTTACTCATTAATATAATGTCAACAAATTGCCGCTAATGTAAATATTAACGACGTGAGGGACAAGCCAAAAGGTTACATTTTTGCAATTTTTGAAAAAAACCAAAGAATAGTGCAAAATGGTTGATGTAATGTCATAGAGTACATTAGGCACTATACCTACCAAAAGTTTGAAGAATGAACCTGGAGCCGTTTTTGAGAAAATCTTGTTTTTGTCTTTTTTTTAAAATTGCGAATATTGCATGCAATATTATGCGAAAACTTGCAATTTTCAAAAAATGTACACGACCGTAAAGAAATAATCCACTTTGAAGAAAAAATTTCATTAGAAGGAAAAATCTCTATCTGCAAATTTGTAGTTGGAGGAAGAAGCCGAATAAAATTCAAACTTTTGCAATTTTCGAAAATTCAGAGTTAACCGTGAACATCGGACGTATGCCACCTTAATTACTGCATTTTACTCCATCCTTACAAGAAAATTAAAGAAATTGGAGCCGTTTTTGAAAAATTTTGAAAATGTCCGGGGCGCTTCTTGCAAAGTACCCCCAAAAATTAATGAATGTTTTTCAAAATCTCAGAACTTTAACTCAGGCCAGATGGACCGGGGTTTCTTCAATTTGGAAAAAATCGTGCGCATAGTTTAGGCGCTGGTGTTTTTCACATACACTGGACGAACGAACGAACGTTTTGCTTTCTATTGGTTTTTCGGTATCAAGGGCCCACAAAACAGGGATTCTGGCTATAACACGTGTTAGGGTATTTTTTTCTTTTTAATTTAGCAAGATTTATCCACTTCGTTTTCACGGCCCGGCAATGAACTTTTTTCTGTCGAAAATTCGCCATTTTTTCGCGCAGCATTACATAATTTTCCCTACAGTACGTGTAGTACTCCCTATATACGTACGTATACGAGAAGTTAACAAAACTTTCTCAAAACGCCTTAAATTATTTTCTTTGAATGTTTGGTAGCGATAGTACTAAATGTCCTCTATGGGATGACTAAAAAACCCATATTGCTGAATTATTCTGTTTTTTCTAAAATTACAAAAATTAATTTTTCTTCCTTGCCTCTCACGTCGGCAGTATTTACATTAGCGGCGATTTGTTCACATTATATTTACGAGTACATGTGATTTAAATAATGTCAAGTAATGTTTCTCGGGAACACAACCGTTTTCTGTGAAAACTAGCTCAAAATCCCGCGTTTTCAGAAACAAACGCCATTTTCTCTAAAATAGCTCCAAATTTTGTGTTCAAACTTTTATAATGGATAGTGCTAATTGCACTCTTTAAAATGGCGTAAAGTTATTTTTTTTAGTTGCACAAATGTAGTTTTTTAAAGATCTCTAATACTTTTAATGTGCAAATTTCCAGCAATTTGTAAACACCATATTTGTTTTAAGTGCTTCGAATTAAGTTTTTCGAAACTTCAAAAATTTTCTGTGAAAGAGCTTCAAATTTCGCATTTTTAGTAGTGCTAAAACGCCATTTTCTCTTAAACGGTACATAATTTTTAATAGAAAATTGCCATTTACTGCTAGGTTTTTGTGTTCTTTAATATTCTAAAATTAATATTTTCGTTCTACCTATAGGAAACCGAAAAATGTTTATGGCTATGTATGTTCATGTTCCAGCTTAACTCAACTCGGGAACTATGTCATTTCCACAAAACCTGATCTACTTTATGACTGGGCATTTTCCATGGGAAAAATACATTGAAAAACAGCGCTAGACGGGTGGGTGAGAAGGGAGTGATATTTACAAACAAGATGATTATCCACCCCGCATGTGCATACCGCTTATAATGTGCACTGAGCGGGCAAAGTCAGCGTGATGGGAATTGCTGCGTAATAGTTTGTCATAAATAAATATAAATTTTTACAGTGAATAAAATTTCCTGCTTGTGTATATTTTTTTTCTAACCGTAAAACTTCGCGATATACAGCTTCAGAACAACAAAAAAGCTGTAAATTGATATGCGAGGCAAGGACCGGCCGGCCACCTGCGCGCGCGTGCGTGCGTGTGTGTGTGTGTATATAGTGAATGTTTGTTTATACAAGTTTTCTTGAATAGGTTTTAGTAAAATATTGAAACAGAATCTTTATTTTTTCTGGGTCCCACTAGCCTCTGTTCCCCAGCTGCCCCACCCCTGGGCTCTCTGGTCGTACATGTTTGGTGGTAGAATATAATCTTCAGCAAGGGAACAGTATTTTAAGTGCCATAAGAATGTACTAAAACGTGAGATTGTCTTGAACAAGATTTATCAGGTTTCAAAATCCATAATAAAAAATCGCCTTTCAACAGTTACCATAAAGATTGTAACAATTTACTGTTCACAGTGTTTTGTCAGAAAAGTTACGGAAGTAAATACTGCAATACAAGGTGCATTCTGAAAGTAATGCAATTATTATTTTTTAAATTAATTAATTGAATAGATTTGCACAAACACTTCAAATTCTTCGAAGTACTGTCCTTCAACACATTTCTTCCAGCGACTCTGCCATGAACGGTGCGCGCCCTGGAAGGCGTCTTCGGGGACCTCTCGTAAGGTCTTCGTCGCGGCTGATTGGATCTCTTCTACAGACGAAAAACTGGTTCCTTTCAGGGCTGCCTTAACCCATTTTTGCCTAGAATAATTCTGTTCGCTCAGCGCTCGCCCATTGTTGTCGCATTCGTGCAATAAGCCGTTGAGTATTTTTTTTCTATAAGAAGCAAAACCGTTCAAACTTAGCTGCATAAGCCCAGTCAACTTCGATGCGGACCAACCACCGTTTGTTTTACATCGGCCTCTCCCTCCGACTTAACCACAGGCTTATAGCAGCTAAGCACGGTGTTAGATGAAGATTCGAACCGACCCAAATCATATATACACCCTGGCCAGGAATGTACAATGACTTAGTGATCACGGCTAAACCAACATCTAGCATTCAAGAATGAAAAATCGTGCTTATATGTTATATATACTGTTATATAAACTGCACGGAGATAAAAATGAAGCTTTGAAAATCTTTGCAACGTAGCCACACGTTGCCAAAACTAACGTTACATATATGTAAAGCTAGGCAGAAATGGGTTAATTCGAGGGAACAAAAATAAGTCTGCTTGGGCGATGTCAGGACTATAGAGGGGTGGGGTTGGCACCTGGTGTTTGACCAGGAACTCGGGGACTCGTAGCGCGTCGTCTGACAACACCTTGGGCACGAGCTTGGCGCACACTTTCCTCATCGCTAAATCTTCAGTAACAATGCGAAACACAACAGTAGACGACTTGTTCAGTTCATTGGCAACCATATTGATACTCAATCGACGGTCAGACTGCAGCAAAATCGACATGAGCCACATTGTTGTCGGTTTTGCTGGTTGACGGCCGCCCAGACCGTTGTTCGTCGTGAACTTCTTCCCGGCTCTCCTTAAAGGCCTTTAACCACCTCCAAAATTGTGAGTAGGACAGAGCAAAGTCCCCGTAAGCCTCACGAATCATTTTGTTACTCATTTCAAGAGACTATTTCAGTTTAGCACAAAACTTAATCGCGTAACGTTGCTCGATCGTCGATTCCATTTTTTTTCGTGACACGGTCGGCGCGCAGAGGTTCACAATAACTGACTTGCTGTTTTCACAGCTGGAGAGCACTCAGATTGATTTCACGACAAAGATTAGCCTCCCCCTCACCTACTCCAAGTGGTCCCATCCCACTTTGACCAATAAGAGCGACGCAGGAAATTCAATTGCATTACTTTCGGAATGCACCTTGGATTCTGCTAGTGATAGTCCGAGAGTGATGAAGTTATGAATCTTCTGAATTTTCTAGTAGAACTAGCTTATCAAGACATTTATTTCTAGAATAAAGGACAATTTTCACTCATCACAATCATTCAAAAATGACTCAGAACATAGGCTTTTTCCTTTTTAAATTCCCGTTTACGTACGTAAATACGGAGTGTAGGGATACGTACGGAAAATACATAGTGTAGGGATAGTTATGTAATGCTGCACGAAAAAACGGCGGATTTGCGGCAGAAAAAAATTAATTGCCGGCCCTGATACCGAAAAAGTGGATAAATCCAGTTGCTAAATTAAGGGGGGGAAATCCCTAAACATGTGGTGTAGCCAGAACCTGTCTTTTTTGGTCCTTAATACCGAAAAACCAGTTTGCGGTTAGCGTAACGGACGGCTTTACCCAAGTTGGCGAGTTCAAGCCCGATCGAAGCCGTGGATATTTCAGGGCGAAAAAATCCTTCTTACGCCTTTCTTCGGAGGGGAAGTAAAGCCGGCTGTCCCATGTGAGTGCATGTAAAAGATCCTCAAGCCTACATGACGCCTCTGAGGTTAATTCAAATCGCCTGTTTCGTCGCCCGAGATAATACCTTCTTTCTCCGCTAGTTGGTGAAAGGAGTGTAGCGAAATTTGCGTGTCAGACGGAAGAGCAGGCTTCATGGCCTGAGTCTCGCCTAGTAAAATAAAGCATCAATTCAATTCAAAAACCAATAGAAAACAAAACATCCGGCTGTCCGCCCGTCTGTGCACATTACTAGCGCCTAAATCATACGTAGGATTGTTTTCAAATTGAAGAAAACCTTGTCGATCTGGCTCGAGTCAAAGCTTTGAGATTTTGAAAAAGATTCTATAGAATTTGGGGGTACTTAACATGAAGCCCCCCGGGACATTTTCAAAATTTTCTCAAAAACTGCATTTTTAACTTTTGGTAAGAATAGTGCCTAGTGAGCACTATGAGATGACATAAGCGCCATATTGATTTATTCTTTTTTGTTAATGAAAAAATGTGTTTTTAACTTTTCTCTCCCGTCGTTAATATTTACAAAAGCGGCGATTTTTTCACATTATTATATTTATGAGTACACGTGCTTTAAATAATGTCAAGTAAAGTATTTCGAAAACTCAACCGTTTTCTGTGAAAACTAGATCAAAATTCGCATTTTCAAAAACTGTCAAACGCCATTTTCTCATAAATGACTCGAAATGTTTTCTTCAAACTTGTGCTAATTTCACTCTTTAATATGCCGTAAAGTTCATTTTGAGGATTTTTTTGTTCAAAAATTACACAAATGTATTTTTTTTTTTTTTTTTTTTTTTAATCTCGCACACCGTTAATATGCACATTTCCAGGAATTAGTAAACACTGATGTATTTGTGAGTTAAAGTTCTTCAAATGACTTCTAATGAAGTTTTTCGAAATCGCAAAAGATTCCTGTGAAAAAGAGCTTCAGTTTTCGCATTTATAGTATACTATAGTGCTTAAACGCCATTGTCTTAAAAAGGGCCCCAAATTTTTCCAGAAAAATTGCCATTTAGAACAAGGTTTTACTGTTCTTTAATATTTTTAAAAAAATTTCAGTTCAACTACCAAGAAACCGAAAAATTAATAAAATATCAAAAAAATGTAGTGGCGGCGATATATGACAGCTGGAAACAGTCAGGCCCGAATAGCTAGCCGAAACCAAAAGAAATAGAAAACTAATACGGGAATGTCTGTGCCATTCTGTAGCACCACTAGTTGCTTTTAGTAAGATATGATACATTCACCCGACGTAGACAGCAGAAGGAAAAATTGTGCAGTGGAAACAGATTTGTCTGAATTATTCTGTGTAATCGGACAGGAACTTCAACATAACATACGAAATGAAGTCAACAAAAACATACGAAATCTCACATACATTTTATACATTCTCACATACATATAATTTAAAATAAATTAAATCGTAATTTCACTTCGATCCTATTTGACAAGCGCCGTGTTAGTTATTGGAGAGAACTTTTGACTAAGGGGTCGTCCATAAACGTAACACTAGAAGGGGGAGGGGGTTTGAGGCAACGTTACACTGCGTTGCATAGGGATATTGGCTTATGGTTACGTAACATTGATTTTTTTAACATTTGACGAAATAATTATTTCAGACTTCTACCAAAACATTAAAATTAATTTTATAAAATTAAAGTTATAAGATGTAAATTGTCATATGGTGATATTATTTCATTTTTTTAGTGAATCTGTAAAATTGCGAAGAAAATATTCAAAACTGGTATGTAGTTTATTCTAAATTCCATTTAAATGGGCGTAGTATACCCTTGCCCATGACGGCGTGTGCATGGATTGTGATAAAAAATGTTATCGCCTTTGTGTCCTTCCTTCAATCCCATTTCTTGCATTCACAAGGGAAAGAGGTGTTGCCACATGTGTTACGTAATTATTTAGGGAGGTTCAAGCGCGCGTTACGAGTGTGTTACAGGGAGAAGAGGTGGGTATTCAAAATACTCCAAATTTGCGATACGTAATTTATGGACCGCCCGTAAGGTTAAGATATGAACGCAAATCATTTTGGGTTATAGGAATGTTGCTGCAGAATGGTTGTCGTAAAAAAAGTCTAGTTTAAAATGTCCCGTGAATCAAAGGTGAACTTGACACCTGCAGAAAAAAAGAGTAAAATCGAAAATGGTGACGTCTGATTTATTGCCTCGATCTCTGTACTCCCTCGCAGGCAGTCTGGTAAAACAAAGCCACCTGCTGTGGGTAGGGAGCTGTCCGCTAGGTGGCCTTGGCTGAATCCTGCATGTCAATTGCCACGAAACGATTCATTAAATGTAAAAGTTTAACTTACAAAAGTTACCATAAGTCGTAGAAAAAGTACCGTATGAAACTCAATGTAATTCGTATCAATATACTCTTGTGACGTTTACGATACTCGCTCGTTCCTCGCTCGTATCGTAACTAGTGTATTAAAACCCATTATTACATCATCGTTTCATAATGTACTATTAGTTGTTTCTTTTTTAACTGTTCGCAATAAACTTTTGATTATAAAATTACCTGTCCCAAAAAAAGAAAATGTGAGTTTGGAGGTTAGTAACTGCATGCATGAGCACTGGATCACCCATTTTACAAAGTCTCTTATGTCATTAAAAGGCAAGTGCACAAACTGTTAAATGCAGTAACGTGCAATACAAGTGCAGTTATTTAGCGTTATGACGTGTTCCCCCGCGCCCTCAAGTCCGGAAAATCGGAACCGCGATGGGATGCTGGGCGAAGCAAGCACAGAGGGAGGCCGCAGAGGCTGGCGCGGTGTCGATGGTGCGACGGGCACCGCGTCCTACGCTCGGTCCGGGTGCGCCCAATTAACCCGGAGGTCAATGGACATGACCTCGGCGGTCCGTCGCCCAGCGCCCGGGAACGTGACGCTCCCGTGACGTCACGCGCGGCGGCGACGGTCAATCGCCAGGATCGCCGCTCCTGCCGGCACGTCGCCGCGCGCCGCAGCCGTCAACCCGTCACGTGGCTGCCTAGCGCCGCAGCTCCTGTCCCCCGTTTGCACCTTCCCGCGGCGGCCGAGGAACGATGTGCGCGCGCTCTGGTAGTCGACACAGAAAAGTTACTTGCTTAAGAGTTCGTAGGATGGCCGCAACACCGCGCTGTCCTCGCGAGCGCTCTGGACGTTGTCTTTCGCGGGGCGGGGCGCGAACCGGAGCGCGCGCGGGAGGGCGGGTTGCGTCCGACCTTTTCTGCGGGCGCGAACGCGGGTATTTGTAGCGCCGCGTCAGGCGGCGCGTGAGTCAGGCGGGAGCGGGGGACGCCGCTCGCCTCCTTCGGGGTTTGGCGCACTTGCGTAAGGGCCTGCGCGCGCTCCGGCCCGCCGCCCGCCCACCAACGCCGCCGCAGTTCGCACCCCCGCGGCTGGCGCGGCTCCCGAGCCTCTCGGCAGAAAATACACCTGTGCTGTGTCGCAGCTTGGCCGGACTGGCGCGCCGCCTCGCGCTGCACCCCAGCGTCACCACCGGTGCCGCTGGGTCACCCGAGCGCGAGCGCGGCACCACGCACCAACCGCCGCCACCGCACTCGCCGCACCCACCTCTGCACCCGCCTCCGCCCGCACGCACGCCCGTCGCGGCCGCGTCTCGCGCCGCTTCGCCCGGCGACCAGCCCAGGTACCGCCGCGTGTCACCTTTGAAGCCTTTTTCCCGCTCGCCACCCCTCGGTCCACATCGGCCAAAAAGATCCGCCCCCGCATGGTGTGCTGCACCCTATGTGTGTGCTATTAGTTGTGTGGTGTGTTGTGGCATGCGAGTACGCGCGGGAGCCACTCGCCCTCGTCAGGGAGGGCTTCGGGCAGGGAAAGCGCGCGCCCCAGAGTCCGCGCCGTGCTGCTCTACGCTGCCCCACCCCGTCCCACAGCGCTCCGTGCCTCAGGCGCAGGTGCGTTACGTGAGCGCCCGCGCGTTGCATCACGCGGTCGTGTTGTGTCAACACGGAGGGGGGCGCGGTGGTGGCCCGCGGCCAGTAGCAGGCCGCGGCCGGTGCCACGCCGTCTGCCCCCGCTATGGCAGCGTTGTTTGTGCTGTTGCTGTGGCTGCTTCTGCTCATCTACCTCGCATTTGTCGCCTTCGACGTGTGAAATCTCACGCTTCCCATTCCGTCGGCGTCAGCCCCAATCGATAACCGTAACGACGCCACGCCGTCTCGGCAGCCGTGCGCCCTAGCTTCGGAAGCGTGAACACCCGAACCCCACGGTGGCGGCAGCCGCTGGCCCCGACCCGGGCCACGGCAGTCGCGCGCAGCGCCGCCCGCCGGGTGAGTGCTCCATCGACCGCGCGGACGGCCGACGACCTCGTCCCCGGCGCGCGGCCCGCCGTTGCCCTAGGCCGGCGGCGGCCGCGGGGCGGCGCGCGCGCGCGTCACCTGGGCGCACGCCGCGGGGCTGACGCAGCGACCGCAGCGTCCGGCGGCGGCGGCGGCGGCTGGCCTTCCGCCCCCTACCCCTTCACCCCGGCCGGCACCGCGCCCCCGCCCCCGCGGCCCCTCGCGGCGCCTGCGCGTAGCGCCCCAGTGCCGCACCGACGCCTCCTCCTCCTCCGCCGCCGCCCGGGCAGCCGCAGTGCAAGCGCGACGGGCCCCGGGGACGCACGCGCTCGCTCGCCGCCGGCGACGGCAGCTGCCCTCGCGGCCGACCCTGCTCCCTCTCCCCTGTCTTGGAATTCGGCGACATCGCCTAAGTTGCGAGTCATGAAGGCGGACATGCTGGGCGCGGGTCCCGCCGCGCTGCTGGGGCAGCGTGAGCGGCTCCGCGCCGTCGTCGTCAAGTACCTGGAGCACTTCATCCCCAAGTGAGTGGGGCGCGAGGCGGCGCGCAGCGGCGCGGCGGCCGCCATCGATCCGCCCAGGCGGCTCGGCGCGCCGCCGTCTGGTATCGACCCGCGAGCCCTGCGGCGTAGTACGCCCGCCGGCGCGCCCGCCGCGTCCTGGCTGCCCGCCGACACCTTCACCATTCACCTCCGCACACGTGAGAGCGCGACCGCTCACCCAACGCCTTTTGCTATGTTTCAGCGCGTCGGGTACGAGCGCGGTGGCCATCGACAACAAGATCGAGCAGGCCATGGTGAGTTCGCCAACGCCCTGGCGCTCGCGATCGCGTCCCCCCGCGCGCGCGTCCCACGGTCGCACTGACCGCCCCCCTCCGCGCGCTCTGCCCGCAGGACCTGGTCAAGAGCCACCTCATGTTCGCTGTACGCGAAGAGGTGGAGGTACTGAAGGAACGCATCGCCGAACTGATGGAACGCATCAACCAGCTGGAACTGGAGAACACGATCCTGAAGGCGCATGCGTCGCAGGAGACGCTGGCACAACTGGGCTCGAGCAAGGGTGGCACGCAAACGGGACAAGGTGCGCAAGGGCAGGCGCCAGCGACGCAGAATCAGCAGCAACAGGCGCCACCCAACCAGCAAACGGCGCCGCAGCAACAACAGCAACAGTCGACGCAGGTGGCGCCCCCGGCCGCGGCCAACGGCGGGCCTGCGCCCAACATGGTGTAGGCGCGTCCTCGCGCACTGTCGCTAACGCCGCCACCCCCACCCCCTGCAGCCTCGTCACCGCCGTCACCGCCGCCGCCACAGCAGCAGGGCTGGTCGCCGCCACGGCGTGACCCGCCTCCCGGGGCCCGACCGCCGCCGCGCTGCCCCGTGCAGCGTCGTGCCGTGCCGCCGGGCCTCGGGGGCGGCTCCGTCCGGGCCGGCAGGGACTCGAACGGGAAGGAGCGAGAGCGTCTGGGAGCTTCCGTGACCCTCGGCCGCGGTTGCTCCAGCGCTCAGAAACGTCACTATGGCTGTGCTATATAATAAGAATACTAATTTTTTATTCTTCACCTCTGTACATAGCTGTGATCTAGCCCTAGCTCTGTAATTACCAGTCTATACTTGTTATAATTATGTTATAGTTAATTTTATGTATATATCCAGTGCTTATTGTGTATTTAAATGAATTGTTTTTGTACTTTGTTGATTCACCATCCCTGCTGTGCTCAGGCACTTGTGTAGGTTGTGCGGGTGCTATGTTTGGATCCTGCCAGCCGTGTGTGGAAATGGTACTGAGCCACTGTAGCTACTGCCTGGGTGTATAAGGCAGTCACACTGCACTAGGGGGGTTTGCTGCGGGTCTAAAGCTTCTCTAATGCATACCATTTATACACCATGTGTGTGAGAACTGTGCAGGAGGGGTGGGTGATCTATGCTTTGCACAATATAAATAAAGCAGCTTTGTAAAATGTAAATAATATAAGATAGAGAAAAGATACCTATTTTATTGGCAGCATTGAATAAGGAAGTTGGACAGATTGTATGTATTTGTGTATTTTGAGGTAGGTGAGAGGGTGTTTTGAGTGACTGACAGGACGTTGCATGCAAAGAGCCTCTTGCTTCTTAGTGTATTTATGTCATATAAGACATTCATTTAAGCAATTAAAATGCTGAAACTCTTATGGTTCCTCGTGATTATTACAGTAATTAATAATAAACAGTTGACCTTATTTGAGGTATTATACCATTCCATTCTGAACATGTTACCACCTATGCAATCATCCTTTCATACCTGTGACATGTTAAAACAGAGAGAATGAATAAAAATGCGTTTTCTCATCTTGCAGTGATGATGATCCATGTTTATATTATGCAATTTATAAGTATTAGTTCAGTCATAGTCAATAAACCTGTTCATTGTTGAATATTGAAGTGTTAACATTAAATGTGCAGTAATACGAATCAGTAATTCTGGAATAAATTTGTTTCATTTCATTAAAGGTCTTGAAAAAATTAAGAACATTATGAAAATGCATTTCTCATCTCTCTTAGGATTTTGGATTTAGTCAAACCAGAGAATATTATATTTTAAGTATTATTTAGCATATTATGAGTATAAACCTGTCAATATAGTAAAGGTTAAGAGTTCTTGTTATTTTGAAAATTGTTTTTTGTGCAGAAGGTAAGCAAAAAGATGTTCATTCATATTCTAAGGGTTATGACAACTTATATATTAGTTTACTTCGATTTTGAGCAAGATGATTTTTTAAAATATTTTTCGAAAAAAAAATTCAAAAATACTTTTTACAATGCTAACCACAAAATTTGACTTTCCGTCACTAAATATTCTACTTATAAAGTGATTCAAACGTATGATTGTATGGAGCTTCAAGTTAAAGATTTGTTTTTTGTTGTTAAAATTTTTTTTATTGCTATGTGGTGTGTGGTAAAGATGCTAATGCTGGAAACGAGGAAAACCACACATATATGCTGCAGTTCTAGTTGGTGCTGGGAAGTGCTATTCCTGCTTCCTTCCTAAGAGCAATGACTCACCTGTGAATCAGAGTCACTCTTTAGCATAGTTAAACAGGCAAGAAAGTTGTTTGCTTGCATCACCTCATCTGTCAATGACTGATCTTTACATAATTTGGTTGATCCTATATTTAATTGAGCTTTTTTATTTTAAACACAAATCTAAAAGTGTTAACTACAAATCTGGAAAATCTAGAAAATAAGATGTATAATTATATCAGAAATCTCAAAATGCTAACAGATTTGTATGTATTAAAAATTTGTGACTACAAAATACATTGTTTTAAATTAACCTGAATTTACTTCATATTTGTCTTCCTAAATTACTATGTACTCTTATTTTAGAAATAGTTTTCCACGAATGAGACTCTTTATACAAATATATTTATTAAGTCAGTGACGAATGATACACATGCCTCAAAATCATGCGCCATGTTCTTGATGATATATATGCAAATGTACATTAAAATTTGGGCCTGTGAACTCAAAGACATCTTTCAGATAAATTTTCTGCAGTGAAATTATACAAGTCATCATAATGTTCTGCAGTAATTTATACAGATTATTTCTTTAGAAAAAAAATATTTTTCCAATAATGCCAACTCTCAAAAAATATTATAAAATATTTGTGGATGCCATTTGGGCATCATATGAATTTATTGACATTACTTGTTACCACACACAGGTGATTTAAGTCCATGAATATGTTACTAAATGTCGATGATTCATGGCTCCAAAATGACATATATAATAAGACATTGTAAGTATCCATAAACAAATTCATATTTACATTTCATTTTTTAAACTACTAAATAAAATATTTAAATTTTGTTGATATAAAAATGTAGGTCATTTTCTTTCATGATTGAAAGTAGGAAAGGATTACACAGGTTAATTTGGTTCTTGATTAAAGTCTATTGTAATTGTATAATTTTTTAACAATTTTCTCTATGAGGTAGAAAAATATTATCTTTGAATACTTTTGAATAACAATATCCTCTTTGGTGACTTGAGTAAGAATAGCACACTTACATTGAGAAATATACAAAGTACTGCATTGACTGTCAGTACACAACTATTTTCACACACAACACAATCATACATATCCTCATCTGTGACATTTGCTTACTTAGGGTTCTCTGTGAGCAAAAGAAAATCCTGTCAGTGCGTCTATCAATAGTAATCACAGACAGTACCCATTCTTTCAATCAAAATGTCCATCACAATTGTAACAATAGGGGAAAGAAATTGCACAAAGGTGTAAAAACACACCTTGCTTGCTGCATTGTCTGTTAAAAAAAATCTTGTTCATCACCTTAGTGAGTATCCTGCAAATAGAGTTCTAAGTTTAATGAACACAGCTTCACTTCTTCAGGTAGAGCTGTGCTTTCAAACTAATGTCAGTACTGTGGGCTAGGTGAAGGTCTCTGGTTGCGGTATGCCACACTTGCTGAAGCTCCTGGAGGAAGAAGTGGATGTTGTGGAGACTGCCTTGCCTCAGGACGGCCACCTGCACCACTTCCGCCACCCCCACACTTGAGGTAAGCTGCAGCTCGTGTTCCTGGTGTGTTACTTAAATAGGAGCTGTAAGCAGAGTCTGCTGAGTCCTGACGCCTAGCAACACTTCCATAAAGAGATTCTGGCCGAGCTATTTTCCCTGCAGGTGGTGGACCACCACCAGAGTAAACAGTACCACCCTCTACAGCCCTAGCACCGGTGCTTACACCCCTCACGCCATAGACACTGTCTGCATTCCGTTGTTGATGTTGAGCATTCTGAACATTCTGGTTGACAGCTGTTGTAGTGTGACCTCCAAACCTCATTGGATAGAGTGACTGTGCTGGAACAAGAGGTCCAGGTCTTGGGAGTCCTTCCCCATTTGAACATGGAGGCGGTTTTGTATACACAGACTGGGACCGGTTTAAGTTCGCACGAGTCAGAGGAGGAGATTTGGCATATAAAGACTTGCTTCCTCCGTACAGTGATTCAACACGCTCCAGTTTGCAACTGGTGGGTGCAGAATACAGACTTGCAGTGGCAACACTACCAGCATACAGTCCATCTGGTCCTAGAAGAAAAAGTTAAGGTTTTAGTATATTTAGTTTTCATATGTCCAAACAAAGGCATGCATTAAATCACTGAACAATTATTACAACTTCTACAACTGGCTACTGTTGACTGATCAAAAAATGAAATTGTAATAAATAAATGTTTTTAAAACATGCCCTTAGAATTTCTAAAAATATTAACAACATAATTATCAAATTTGCTTTCTTGGAATGCAAATTAATGATTACTTTGTAAATTCTTTCTTACTTTACTAAACATTACCCTTTATCATTCCCAATAAAATTTAGAGCTGTATGCATGATTATTGATATGTATTAATCACTCATGGCATAATGGGACAATTCTCTTTTTCTTCTGTGTTGATTGCTTCTATTGGAAATTACCAAACTTACTCTCATTTGAAAAGCAACAAAAATCACCTGATCATAATTTTATTTCACATTAGATAATTATACTATGGATAATATTATTTGTGATTATAGGGGATTTGATCATCCTTAAGGAGCATGCTGTTAAAAATAAAACATGCTACTGAGTAAATCATGCACTTGCTTTTGGATATAAAGAAATCTACGAGTCATTTTGTGTAATTGTTTATGTTCTTATAATAATACTGCATTCAAAAAGAGCAAATAGTACCTCCTAAGAATTAGATACAGTGAAACCTGTCTTCAGCAGTCCCCAAGTCGATGAGAAACTTGGATTGGAAAATGGCCATTAGTTCAGGTGAAGGTTATGAGTATAATGTGAGCAAACTTCTGGTCTAATTTTGCTATTGATAATAAAGTTCCAAATAAATACATTTTTAATTAATCTACATATCATCAGAAACTTTTTGCATGTATGCACTTTAAAACCAAAAATAATCACTCCTCTAAGCAACTATAGCTCACTGGTCTTCATTTTATGACTGTGTCCAGACACACACAAAGATACTAATACAATAAACCCTACCAGTCTTCTGCTTTTTATGATGTTATAGATCAAAATCGTGAACTCATCATGAAATTGTGACCGTACGCTTATTAATCATAACTTACTAATATCAGTTAATGAAATGCATGGCCACTGATCACAGAGCTAAGTGACTGCTGAAAGGAGGGAACATTTGCACAAATCTTATGGCAAAATCAACAGGTTCCACAAAAAAATTGCCATTACTGGAGGTGTTTTTTTCTACAGGTTTCACTGTCCACAAAAAATAAATGGCATAATGTCATTTTTCAAAAAATGACATATTTCTTCCTTTAATTCTGAGGAATTTTGTAATTTTATTTGTTTTGCAAATGTTTGATATTAAGAATAATTGTGTTACAAACATTCAAATAAAATCATTTTTAAGATTTCTCATTTACTTACAAATATTATGTGCAATAGGGGAAATAGAACAGACTACGTTTGGTATAAATCCTCCCTCAGAATTTTCGTTAAATATTATAGGTAGGGGAAAAATTCATACTTATTTGCATCATTCACATGTATGAGAATACAGAATTCAGTCTTATCACATACAGGATAAATATGCATTTGGGATCGATAATTGCCTCAGAGCATGGGGAAAATGATGTGAAATGAATAAACTTTATGGTATTTAAAAGGTGCTCAATTTCAATGGTGATTTATTTGGAGCTTATGTTTATTCAGTATAATAAATAACACCACATAAGCAACTGTTCATAAGGATCATTATACTACTTTTAAAGCAATTGAAAATGAATCTAGAACTGCTCTGATACCTGAGGGGGATGCCAAACTGGGACCTGCACCTGCTGTTCCATGGCCCTGCCGATAAAGTGAATTGTAGCCCATAGCACTAAGCTTGGGTGCAGGGGCCTTATCTACCTCATCATAAGGATCCTCATCTGAATGTATACTCGATGAATCTGCAGGAAAAGTAAAGCATGTTATTGCACTATGCACAGAAAGGAAATGCAAATTCCATAGTATTGTTCAGTTCTAAATGTTTGTGTATTGAAGCAGTGCCACTGATGTCAATGACTACTTGATTACCATCATTGTAATAATTCTTTACCTACATACAACTGATTTCTAGATTATTAGATTCAAAAAAGATATTCCATGGAATTAGCATTTTAAAGAGTAGAACAATCAAAAAAGACCTGCAAACATACACTTGTTAATAAATATTAGCTGGGTTTGGAAATTTTCTTTTAAAGAATTGAAAAATTAAGCACATTAATTATTTTCAAACTCATTAACCTCACACTAGTCAGACGTATTGTCTGAAAAGAAGCCAAGCACACAAGAAGCCTTAGAAGTGAGCAGTATGATAGAACTGGAATGTTAGGAGAGTTGCAAAACCATGTTAATTCACAAGCTTGTCTGTGGCATAACAACTTCAAATACATTTATTGTCGTAAGATAATAAATATGTTCCAAATAGTTCATTTAACAAGAAACAATAGCACTGCTGTGCTTTCTGATAAAAGTAAATAAAAATATTTAAAAGTTAAATTATTTTATAATAATAATTATGGGTACTTATTTGAAACTAAATTTATGTCTTAGAATGATTAAAGTCTGAATAGAATGCTAAAAATAATAATCTTATAGATCTCATAAACCAGTTTAGTATTGGTTTAAATCATTTTTAAAGTAAGTAAATTAAAATTTTAATGTTATATCCAAAATATATGTAATGATTCTCTACTGAATACAGGTGGGCTGTAAATTTAAAATATTCTTGAAATTTGAAGCCATAATTAATTACAGTGAAGCCTACGTATGACTGAACCAATGTAAGAAGGAAATACCTCATACTGGACAAAAAATGTCAGAATGGAATAATTTTGTTTATGAAAATGACCTCTTAATAATGGATATTTGTTCAAAACAGTCATAATGGTTTTTAGAAAACTGCCAATCATTAATACCAGAGTGAGAAGGAAATTAATTTTTAAATTTCTAAGAATGACAGCACAGTGTCTCATAGTCTGCACAATGATTGAATAATGGATTATTTCCCTTCAGGGACTATTTGACACACTTCTTCAAAATCTTATCCAAATGTTTGCCTTATCTGAGTGTACGTTGCAAAAAAAAAAAAAAAAAAAAGCATGTGTTTTAATTTCCTTGTAGTTTTCACATTTTCTTCCACATGTCACAATGTTATTATGATAAATTTTCTTTATTTTCAAGAGAATTTCATTCACATTGAAAATGTATTCAAATAATAATGAAATTATCCTCTTCATCCAAACTTGCAAATGATAGATTATTATTTTTTGAGGAGTGAATGATGGGATGATGGTTCAGCTGTAATATATGGAGGTATGAGAACCTAACAATGCCACAATCACTTGACTTGCTTTTATGAGGGATTTGCATATGCAGCCTTTAAGCCTGTGAGCTTAGTCACTGCTATAAGCCCCTGAGCCACTTAGGCAAACTTTTATTGTATATTGCATCTCAAAAGTCTTTAATGTCTTGGATTCAAAGAATTAAGATAATTTGTTGGGTGATATTGATTCATTGGAAGAGGGCAATGATTTTATCGCAATGTAATTAGTGGGAATATATTTCTTAATTTTAAAAAAGAAATGAGTATTCAACAAATACTAAGTTGATTTTCTGTACCTTAGGATAAGGTTAAATATCAAAGTCTAAAAAGAGTCAATTCTCAGTAAAAGTTTTAATTTAGTTTCTCATTGCAGGCCTACTCTATTGGTCCAAAGTAAAGCTCAGCATTGTCCATTCAAAATTCATGCCATAACGTAACATAAACAGTAGGTAACTATTTGGAAAATACAGATAAATCTGAGCCAATTCTTTAAGTTCCCGATTGTAATGAAAATCTGGATCTCCGGTCTAGGAGAATGTTTGGCAAACATACTAGGAATTGAATAACATTTGTCAACAATCATAGAATGTATGTATTTCCCAAGCATGTTTTAGATTCAGTTACCTCATAATGTACATCTTAGAAACATATATAAATGAGTGTACTGATATTGAGTTTTTAAAAAATTCTAATTCTTTAACATTTTGTGGGAAGAAAATGTAGTTCACACTTCAAAAATGAAAATTTTCACAAATTATAAGTATTAATTTGTCATATATCATATATGAAAATAATCATAAGTAATATTTTGGCACATCTTTTAATTGTTTCAGTACTACTGATTCCAGAACTTTTCTTTTTCCCTAAAGAAGTTTTTTACAAAATTGTGTTCAGTAGAACCTCCATTATTCAAGATGACAGAGGAAGCAACACATAAAATAAAAAATCCCATGTAATCACAATATTTTATTCGTTAAAAAAGTTTTAATTAACGAGATATGTATAAAAACTATTATAATATAAAATTTTTCATATTAAGTAGTGCATTATTTTAGTACATATTACAATTTTATTTGCAGAAATTATTACTGTTTTAATTGAGTATTTCTTTTCTAATTTCTGTCCTCATTTCCAGATGATCAGTATAAATTTTTTTCTCAAATCAGTTGACTAAATTAATTAAATAATCCTGAGGTTGCAGGTTAGACTAGTATTGCTCATATAATTCTTTTTCAATTCTTTCATTTCATAATATTGATTATAAAGAAGACCTCTGATAATGAAGGTTCCACTAGCTATGTAATTTATTTTTTTATTTCAAGAGATGAGCATTTTGATTCAAATGGAATAATTAATAAAATAGTTTCTTTGAATTGAAAGATTTGCTTCTTACCTCCATCAAGAGATTGTTTGGTTGCTCGAGAATTTCGATGAGGAGAGAATACCAATTCATACACCAAGCCAGCCACTATACCACCCAGCATAGGACCAAGCCAGAAGACCTGAAAGCCAAGAATTATTGATGTAAGTTGTTGTTGTTGTTTTTTTAGTTCATGTACCTCAAATATTAATTAGATATGTCTTTGAAATGTTTTAAATAGTTGTGTAGATCTGTCTTCTAATTTATTTACTAATATACAGGTGTAAGTTCAATACAGAAATGTTTTATATAGTGGTAGAAGGTAGCTTCAGCAAGGGAAAAATATAAATAAAATTAAGTTTACTTATTCATACGAAATATAGATTAAAAGGTACCTTAATCAAAAAGATATATCACAACAGCATAATAAACAACAAAAGATTAATTTGTAGAGTACCAAAAACACAATTTTACAAAAGAATATTATTTGTATGAAAGTACAGTATATTTAAAATCTTAGTGAGCTTATTCAAACTCAGATCTATTATGTCAGTGTTATAATGGTTGATAAGATTTTATTAATTTATAGAATATCATAATATACACCTGAATAGAAGATAAACATTCAAACAAAAATTAGATTATGCATACAGATTTAACTGAAGATTACAATTTTCTCTTGCTTCTCTGACAAATTTTGAGGAATTCAATTCCCAGACATTCAAAATAGGGATACTTAAGGAAGTTGATTTTGTGTGATGGTCATGATCAATAAATAGATCTGGTAAAATGAAGGCGAGTTGCTGAAATTTTTAAAAACTTACATTGGACTGTTTCTAATTTGTGAGTATAAATATCTAAAAATGGCGACCAAACTTCTGATGACTACTTAAGAATGGGTTGAACTATCATTACAAATAAAATGTTTAATGTGTGAATATTATTGAACTCATTACATGTTCTCCTATTAACCTAATGAACCCAAGTAGTGGTTTGCTTTGTTAATTGTAAAATCAATGTGATGCACAAAGGACATCTTGGAATAAAAAATAATGCCTAAATCATGAATAAGTTACTTTTTCTAACAAAGTTGAGTTCATTGAGTACACTAGTACGAAAGGAACTTTAATGTATGAGAAAGTGATCAATTTACATTTGCCAGGGTTTAAAAAAGATCATTGCTTTCACGCCATTTAATTTAACTATTGAGAATAAGTTGTAATGAGAGTAAATCATCATATCATTTAATTTCTCTAAAAATTTTGAAACACAATGCTAGATAATTTATGAAAATTATGCAAAGCACTGGACCCAGATGTACTCCAAATAACTTTGGAAAACATTCTGAGATAGTATTCCCATATTTCACAAATTGAATTCAATTAGTAAGGTTAAATACCTTACTAATTGAATTCAATTTGAGAGAAACCGTTTTAATAAAGGACCAGAAAAGCCGAAAGCTTTCAATTTTTGCAAAAGTAAAGAATGATTCCCAAAGTCAAATGCCTTACTAAAAACTGTGTAAATACAATCAACCTGACATTTATTTTGTATGCTAATTAGGATATATTGTGTGTAATATATCAGATTGGATTCAATATTCTTTTTACTTGTGAATCCAAATTGTCTAGGGAGAAGATGAGAAATTTTGGGTTTTAGTTTATCCATATTTATTGGTTCAAACACCATTAATTATTTCACTTAGGGTGATAGTGATGACTATTTTACTCCCTGATTTGAAGAGAGGCAATATGAAGGAAGATATCCCTTCCATAGGGAATGACCCTTCAGCTAATAACCTAAAATAATCTCTAAGATTTGAGAAAAAATTAAACTAGATTTCTTTAGAAAAATAGCCAGAGTTTGATCATCTAAATGAATAGACAAATTGCCATTGGAAGACCAGTAAAAGATAGAAAAATATTTTGCAAAGGCTGTAACAGTCGACTTGATATCCATGCGTGATTCAACATTCAGGTACATTATTCTTGGCAAGCCTTGGCTATTATTTTTTTAGTTAATGTACTTCCAGAAAATTGTGGAGTTTAATGATACAGGGGAACAGTGAACCACCAGGTTTTTTGTTTGTTTTTTTTAAATTTTATATATATGTAGATAGAGAGACAGACACAGACACACACAGACAGACACACAGACACACACACACATATTCCAAACACATGAAAGAGTCAAAGTTTGTACTTTTTGCTGTAAAATATGCATTCATATTTTACCTTGCGTAAGATACCTCAAAAACTTAAAATTTATACTTCTGCAGGTACATAAAACCTATTTTTTTTAGAATAATGCACACTGGTTCACTGTTCCTCAATCATGGGGTACAATGAACCACCACCACTTGGGGTACCATGAGCCATGTATTTATTAAATCTAAATAAATGTACTTATACAATGTAATCAAAACATTGCAATTAAATAGGAATATATGAATGATTTTAAACACTAGCAAAGATGGAACACTTATAAATCAAATTAATGAACGTTAAAATTATCAAAACTAATTGGAAAAGAAAGATACAACTTCTGCCATTTGGTGTGCCAACTTGTAGTAGATTTCCTAATGCACAGCTTTTATATCTTCTTCAAGATAATAGAAATGTCCTACAATTTTACCCCTCTTCTTTAAATAAGATGTTTCATAATCACCTTCTTCCTCCTTGTCTTTTCTAATTTTGCTAGCGTAGAACATTTTCTTGCCCTGATCATTTGAAAACGAAACTCAAACAAACTCACCAATCGTTATTTTTGTTCTACCAAATGCTGGGAAATATTCCTCTTCAGGATGCATAACCTTCACTGTATCTGTTGATCTCTGTTGATCCACACTCTTCAGTTTGATGACAAAATCTTACTAGTCTGAATTATCGCAAATTTTTTTTTTTTTTGTTTTGTTTTTTTTGTTTTTGTTTTTTTGTTTTGTTTTACCTGCTTATTTTTCACTGTCTTCTCTCTGTTATTCTAAACCCTTCTTTACTGGATCAGATGGACATATGTCCTCTAATGAGAACTAGGTTTAGGGTGCATTGAATCAAGGCCCTCTGTCTGGATGTAACTTAACTTATCATAAAATCAGAATCTTCGAAAACATTCCTATCAAAAAGGAAAATACCACTTTGATCCACTCTTGAATCCACCAAAAATATTATAGGCATTGAGAGCTCTTTTATGGGTGGACTTCACACACTCCGCAACTAAATTGTGATTTGCCTTCTTTGAAGACTTACCATACACAAACTTAGTGCATTCATATAAAATATTTATAAGGACCGTAGGATGATACATCAAGGGCCTGCAACTTATGCGAAGGAAGAGTCAAAATTGTCACTCCAATTTCTTTCACAACGTCTACTCTAATAGATGGCTCAGTACTGTCCCAGAGACTGGTTCACAGATCCCCATGGACATTTCAATATGATTTTGAATTTAGAAGTTACCCGCGAAAGAGAAATATAACTGTAGTTATTATAATTGAAAGGTAATGGACCATTCATTATCTTGATTAAAAAAAAAATGAAGTTTTTCACAATGCAAAAAATTTGTAGGTCTTTTTTTTACTTTGTAAAAAAACAGGAATTCGTACCAAATTACAAAATATCGAACATAACAGTGCATATCCTAGGCAGCCATTTGCAGTCTTCACAAGAGGAACTAAGGCAGTGATGCCAAACATTCTGCATTTTAAAATAAATTTTCGTTCCACAAAAACAAAAAATTTCCGCAATGGTTCACAGTACCCCCTGCTTCCCTAAAGTTTTGTAGATTATTGTTATAATTTACAAAGTCTCTTTTGGCTAGGAGCTTACATTGACTTCTCAAATTAGAAAAGAGGGGGAAGTATAAAGGTGAATTATATTTTTTATAGCATATATTAGCCTCTTTTTAATGAAAAAAAATTAAGGTTTCAAGTTCCCTATGTACCAGGAGGGAAAATTTGATTTTGATTTTCTCTTTTTTGGTATAAAATTATCTATACAATGATACAAATAAAAATAAAGAAGTTTAATCTTCACAGTTCAAATCACTACCAGACATCCAGAAATATAATTCTGCAAGGTAATGTGATATGGATACAAAATCTGCTGATTCAAAGTCAAAACCAATCATCATAGGCAACAATATTCTATAAAACTGGAACAAGATAGGTAACGGTAATGAATAGAGGCGGGTGATATGCATCAGCAGATACAATAGTATCTCTTTTATAATCCATAAGTGTTGACATTTGAATTAGAAAAAATTAAGTCTAGCATGACATTTTTATCATTAACAATCTGATTAATTTTGAAAAGATTTAAATAACTTAATGTGTCTCCGTAAGTCCTAGCACTATTCCTCTCTCGTGGAGTGGTGTCATTACAAAAAGAATAATTACAAGCAAATTCATAATTTTGCGATGTAATATTAGGTAAGTTATAATCCCCGAACAATAACCAGTTTATACCAGGATTTGCCAATTCTAATGTTTCTAGAGTTTCGCAGTAAGATGTAAAAATAGTCTCTGGCGTTTGTGATGGAAAGTATACAGAACTAATTATAAGATTTATTTGAAGGTCTATTACGCAAATGAATGTGTTCGACGATCTCACTACAATTTAGTTCAAAACTTTGGTATTTACAATTTAGCACTATAAATACTTCTGACTCAGAAAAAAATGTGATTATTAATTCCTATCATTTCTGTAGATTACGAAGTTATCAAGCTTAAATTCTCCACTTAAAATTTCCAAGCGGAGCCATGTCTCAGCAAACACAGCATCATATTCCACCAGAATAAAGTTGCATTTCTTTACATCCTTAATTTTGTGTACAAAGCTCTCTAATCTTCTGATAATACATTTTCAAGGGATGAAAGTCTAATTTAGTTTGTTATGTTCAAGATAACTGTGACATTTGCACTATTGGTTATTCGTTGTTTTTTTTGTGATACTATTTTGGGCACCCCATCACAGAATTTTAGTGAAATATTTTTTTTGGCATTGCTTGATGGGTTTTGAGCTTTTCAATCAATGCCTTATGGTGAGTTTGTTGCTTCCTGGTAAGATCATTTTTTATCTTATATCTGGGGTAACTCACTTTAGATTTGTATCTCAAAACAAATAAAGCCTCATCTTCATTCCCAAAGGTGATTTATGAGGAGATATTTTTTGTTTCGTAATTTCATTTCTCAAGAACAGCTGCACCAAATTTAATTATCTCTGTTGTGTTGGATTCATCTTCGCTCCGAACTAACAAAATATCGGAAAAATGGGGCTTCCTGGCACTGAAGAATAAAAAACTAAATATTCATGTAAATGCAACCCGGTACTTTCGGTAGGATCTGTATCGTTAAATAACTCCTAAACGAAGCTTTCTAAGGCATTAAACACTAAGGCCTCAAAGAAACATTTTTCACATCGTGTTCTACAGGATGAGAGCAAATTCTAATTTACAACGCATCTGGCTGTCTGAAGCAGCAGTAAAATTGCAGTTTAACATTTCTTTGACATTTTCCTAATTTTTCGGTTTCCTAACGGTAGAACGGAAATATTAATTTTAGAATATTACAGAACACAAAAACCTCATCCTAAATGGCATTTTTCTTTTAAAATTTTGTAGCCGTTTTTAAGAAAATGGCGTTTGAGCGCTACTAAAAATGCAAAATTCGAAGCTCTTTTCCACAGAGAATTTTTGGGTTTTCAAGAAATGTCATTTGAAGCACCCACATTCATAAATATAATAATGTTTACAAGTAGCTGATAATGTGCATACTAAAGTTTTGAGAAACCTTTCAAAAAAATTACATTTGTGTAATATAATGTAACATAATATATGTATGTAACATAATATAATGTATAAAATAGTGTGATGCATCATGATACCTGCCATCATAAATGGATTTTAGCATGCCATTACCAATTCCCCTCCTCCTCTTCATCATCACACATTTTATGTCGACTTAACTATCAGTTATCAGCAGATGCTTCCTGTGCATGGTTAATACCACTGCCTAAGAGTTCCTTAGTTCCTTGACTTTAGCCTCCATTCCCTAACTCTGCAGTGGCTCCTAAGCCCATTGGAGGCAAGCACTTGTGGCTCATAAGCCTGTGATGGTAGGGAGGTAAGGTGATACCTAGATGATGCTCACCTTGCGGCCCGTCAGCCCATTAAAGAGCTATCTCCACCTGGGACACAGGCAGACTTACAACATTCAGACTGTGAGAGGTTTGGGTAGCAGTGGGGTTTTGAAGATCATACATGGTGATTGAGTCAAACCCTATCATGTCACACAACACTAAAGCAAACATCCAAGCCCAGGAGGGATTCAAACCTGCAGACCCAGGAGCTTGTAGCTACCACTGTAATCACTACACTGTAGAGCCCAGCCCATTTCCCTTATCCTTAAGATAATACTGAGCTGTCCTTGTTTTGCTTTGGAACTGTCAACTGCAGATTTAACTCCTAAAAGTTACATGTTTTGATAATAATACAAGATTAAAATGAAATTAAACAACATTCAAACAATGTCTACAAAGGTGTATCATTGCTATTTATATTACCTGTTATTGATAAGAAAATTTTGTTTAACATGCTTTTTCTATCACTGTTAATGAGAGGTTGAATAAACTTTGGTAGTAATTGTAATGCTTAGGTTTAAAGGAACAGTAAATTTTATTAAGAGGAACAAATTGTGTGGGTAGTCATTTTCTAATAATTTTGTGTATTATTTATAACACATTGAACAACTTAAGACTTTTCTTCTGAAGTTCCCAAGTTGTTTTCAGTACTAAGTTTTCAGAACTACCTGATTAGAATTTAGAAATCAACTTTTAAGAAATTTTGAAAATTTGTTATTAAAAAAGTAACTTTGTATTCTTAATCAGTGATCTCTGCAGCAAGTGCATACTAATTTTCAAGCAAATTTAGTCAAATCTTCATATTTTGGCCATGTCTTTGGAGTTGAGACCAGAGTGCATCACTTCCGAAAGGCACCGGGCAGGTCTAGCAATGATCCCCACAAAACTGCCATGCCTCACCTATGTCTATTATATTTCCTTTAAATTACATTTTTTAATAGAAGTGCCAATACATCTTTCTAGAATTATTTATATCTAGTTGGACCAGCCAGAGCAAATATTCTTCATTGCGTAAATGACTGTTTTAAACGTAAAAGTTGCTTTGTATACTAGTATCCAACTACAAACAACTAGAACCTGAACAGTGTATTTCATCACATAGGCTCAGAACTGCACAAGGTAAACATTCTAATGTTGCTACACAATTATGAAAACAACAGAATTGCAGGTTTGGTGATAGCATATCAGGCTGTTGCACCTAGGTTTGTGGGTTCAAACCCAATGGAAGCCATGGATTTTTAAGGGCAAAAAATCCTTTGTATGCCTTCTTTTGAAGGGGAAGAAAAGCTGGTTGTCCCATGTAGATTTACAGCATGTAAAAGATACTCAAGCCAAAAAAAAGTTTCCAAACTAAATTCAAATCACCTGTTTCATCGTCCGAGTGACACCTTCTTTCTTCACTAGGTAAAAGGAGCATAACGAAATGTGCAAAATCAGACGGAAGATGGGGCCTGATGGCCCAAGACTCACCACATAAAATAAGGCATTAACTAACTAACTAAAACAGAAGATGTAAATCTGTGCAATTAAATTACAAGAAACATAAAATTGTTGATTTAAATTTTCATAGATTTTGAGAAACTTCACCTTTTGTGATTAGCTCTGCTGTGAAGGGTGGGACACTAAAAAAAAGCTAGACTGCTAAAAATGTTATAGTAAAAAAAGGTCTCATTTTGTAGATTGCAGCATAAGAAATATAATTTCTTCTCCCATCTTCCCCAAAATTGTTTTAAGAATGTTTTCAAGTCCTTCATGATGGTAATGTGTGCTCTACAATATTTTTAAAAAAAAAAGCAGTGAGTGGGGCAGCATTCTACTCAAGTAGGAAAATAAAATATACTCACCCAGTGATGATCCCACTTGTTCATAACAAATGCTGGACCCAAAGCTCTAGCTGGATTAAGGGCTGGCATCTGCAACAACCAGGACACTTTCTTTAGATAAAAATCAATATTCTTTGACATTACTTATCAATCCTGTGATCGCAGGATAATTTTCTCATGTAGAGAGGTTTAGATAAGGCCTTACTTTCACCTCCATAGACCATAGAATTTACTTATCAGTCTTATGAATGAACTAGATTGCTTAATTGCTTTGGTTAAGAGTTGCTATATCCATTGCAACTGTTGAAATTGATTTTCTTTCATTAAAATAGAAAAAAATAATATACAAAGTGTAAAAGAGTAGTAGGAATGTACTGGTCTCCTATATTATTTCAGTAGTATACCTTCCCTTTGCGGCTCTCACATGCAACCAGTCTTCATAAATGAGGTCTTTAAAGAAAGGGAGTTTCACAGAGACATGATGAATTGCACTTTGACTTTCAAAATATGAATGATTTGTTTAACACTCGAGAGGTGGCGGTGCCGGAGTTATGTTAGAGGTGGCGTGGGGTCATTTCTGACCCCTTAAGTTATTACTTTATAAAATTATACTTAGCAAGAAATAAGTGCGAAATTAGTTATTTTAATAATAGTTTTTAAGGTCATATTAACTTAATTCACTATTATAAACAAACATGCAAATGAGGAATTGAAACAAATAAAAGGGCAATATAAGCATTTATCTTTCATTTTATGTAGTGACCCCATTTACATTTGCCTGAATATTTCAACGACAAAGGTATCAGAAAACTCAGTAAGTTTTTTTCCCCTAACATTTTCTCACATAAAAACAAACAATTTATTGAAAATGCTTCAAAGCCAATCAACACAACTTATAAAAAGTAAGAAATTTAAGATGTTTGTATTGGTTTTACAAATATTTATAAATGATTTATTACATATAAAATTTTGAAAATCTTTCAGACAAAAGCTAAGGAATGTGGTGAAAGGTATGTGAAATGTAAAGCTTCCAACTCGCAAAATTAAGCAACTGCAGCTAAGCAAAGATACGTGGGGTCACAAGAGACCCCGCGCCATCTCTCTCGGGTTAAAAAAAAACGCATCTACATATTAATGTAAAATGCAACCCTCATCACACGCCAGGATTTGAGGCCTAAGGCCTCAATGAAACGTTCCTCACACCGTAATCTACAGGATGAGTTATTCTTGACCATTGTATTACATTTTTTGCTACTTCGACGCTTCTCGATTTTACCCCACCTGTTCAGAGCCTATAGAATCTGCAACTGTATGTGAAATGACTAATTACTTGATATTCTATGCGATTGAATTACACGGGTGTAATTTGCTCGACAATGCAGTTAAATAAGAATAGTTTGTATTGACAAGGATGAATTATATTGTTATCAATTTCAGGGTGACATAGAACAAGTGACGGAGGACGGAGGTCTTGAAGAAAAATATATATTACAGGCTTAGTATGGAAATGGAAAAATAAGGAAGAGGGTGGGGTATAGCACGCGAGAGTTCTCGCACGGGTACGCTAGTATTACTAATTTTGGCTTTTGTGATTGGTTCATAATTTTGAGTTACGTTGCGTTAACGCATGAAAGCTAGGGCCTTTTATAAACTTCAGCATTTATAATAATTAGGTTTTAGACGGTCACTACTAGTAAAGCAGTTACTTTTAGGACATATACGAAGGCGAGTCAAAAAGTTTCGGGAATTGGCGCCTACAGCGATGCCAGACGAGCAGGGATTTCAATTGCTGACATTGGAGACACTCCCTGTGAAACCGTTGAGGTGCCCGAATGCGTGTGTCGACTTGTCAGTGAACTGTGCCATGCAAGTAACTTTGAGACAGTTTTTGGATTCGTCGCGTTTTAAAATGACGGCTATCGAGTAGCATGGGAACAGCAGAGTTTTGTGTTCTGCTAAACAAATCACTATCTGAAACTCTTAAGATGTTGACGATAGCCTTCGGGAGAGATGCGATGAAAAAGTCCCAGGTGCACGAGTGGCATAAGCATTTTACGGGAAGGTCGCGCTGTTGCTATCTCTACCAAAAGTTTAAAGAAAAAAATTGGAGCTGTTTTTGAGAAAATATTGTTTTTGTAATTTTTTAAAATTGCAAATATTTCGCGCAATCCTGCCTGAAAACCACAAACATTTTCAAGAAAATGTGCATGACCTCAATGAAAGAACTCACTATGGAGAACGAATTTAATTGCAGGAAAAATCTCTATCTTCAACTTTGTAGTTGTAGGAAGAGTCCATGTCTTTCTCAGTCGTGTCGCTAAATGTCGCATGATCGTAACAGTATCGAGCAGTGCTACCGGTCATGCGACATTTAGTGGCACGACCGAGGAAGACGCGAAATGCCGAGTGATATTCCATCACGAAGGCAGGCCTTCACGCGCCAAGAAATAAAAACCCAAGTATAAAGCATAACCGTCGAGGCCATGCTGTGCTAAGGCCTCATCAATGTGAAGGAACGACGCGGCATGCACTACATCACATTTTCGATAGGCACAGAACATTATTTGGCCAAGTCAAAAGCTCCGTAAATTTCATTCTCAACCTGCGGTTCCGGTTCGTATTCATGGTCCACGACAGCTTCCTCACTTTACGTACTAGTCACTGACGAAACCGCCAGCTCGCTTCCCTTCAAGATCTGTATGCGGCTTGTGAGTACGTTGCCCGCGACGATGTTCTCTGCTTGAAATACTACGGCGGTCGCTGGAATTAATAGTATTACTATTTGTTCTGTCGAATGGAGTTCCCAACCCAACTTTTTGCTGCGTGTCCCCTCTCCACTCCTCCGCGCCGCGCCCCGCCGCCGATGAACAAGGCGTTTGTGGAACGGCGCAGGCGTCGGGCGCGTGTGGAGGCATGGGCTCCGACGCGCACAACAACACGACGATTGAGCGAAACCGCGTTGACCCGGCAGAAAAGCTGCAGCTGCTCTCCCGAGACGGACAGATGCGCCGAGAAGGACGGGGGCAGCCTCCGGCGCTCTCTTCTCAGCCGCCCCGACCCTCTCGCTCCCCATCCCTCCCTCCTTGCTCACGCCCCCACCCCCGCATTCACCCTCGTGGCTCGCCACATACTCTGTTTCCGCTTCCCTTTAACCATGCCTTCGCCTCAGATGTTTTTGCTTCCGCAGCCGTCTCCTTGCGAAAACAGCTTCTCCGCATGTCGGCACTAGTGACTGCCGCCTCTATCATATTCGGCTCCTGCCAGTTACACCGGCACACACTCGTTGCCACTTTCGTATCTACGGTACGACGGTTGTTCCCTTTTTGAGAAATATTTGGAGCTCGTAGGCTACATGGGACAGTTTTACACTAAAGCTTTCCAATTTTTTATTGTTCGTAATTTTCCATAGAGCGACAAATAAATAACCGTTAGTGAAAATATTACAATACAAAATTTTGTATTTAAAATGAAGGTGATAAATATGCAAAACGAATTTTCATTCAAAATTGTTCATATTGGAATCACAGTTGAATTACGTATTCTTGGTCAGTAGCACAAACATTATATACATAGCTGGAAATGTAAAATGAGTTTAATATATTGAAGTAAACAATATATTTTTGGAGAATCTTTATAATTAATATATGGAAAGTGTTTCAAACTGTTTCCGGACAATTACGCATTCGTGAAAGATTCTTCCGCCAATGTCCATTTCAAGAAAATGCGGTAATATGGTAGAACACATTTTTTAGTCCACCTAAAAATTCGATGGTGTGAGCGGATTCGATGGTGTGACGGTTAGCGTGCCTGTCATACCCAAGTTCGCGGGTTCAAACCCGATCGAAGCCGTGGATTTTTAAGGGCGAAAAAATCCTTCGTACGCCTTCCGCGGAGGGGAAGTAAAGCCAGCTGGCCCATGTTAGTAGATTTACTTGCATGAAAAAGATCCTCAAGCCTAAATGACGCCACGGAGCGAAATTCAAATCGCCTGTTTCGTCCGCCCGTCGCCCCCTTCTTTCTCCGCTAGGTGAAAGGAGCGTAGCGAAATTTGCGTGGTCAGACGGAAGAGCGGGCCTGATGACCCGAGTCTCGCCACGTAAAATAAGGCATTAACTGTAACTAAAAATGGTAAGACTGTTTGGTACCTCAAAGGTGTCATTGTTTTTTGTTCCAATGTCGGTACTAAGTAATGCGGCGCTGTTTTTGCCCGTGAAGCCCATGTTCCCAAGAGCCTTGATGGGCGCTGTTTTTGTTCAAAAATCCAGTTGATGGGAAAATGGTCGGTCGGTTTTTGTGCGTGGAGACCAACGAAGCCACCCACCGTGCGAGAGCGAGCACCCTCGCTTTGGTGCGACGGGACGGGCTCCGTGGCCGCGGCGCCGCCGCCGCCGCCGCCGGCAGGATAGACACCATGTGTGCGCGGCGAGAGCGCTCCCGAGGGGACGCGACATGTGCGTGCACTTGCGGCGGGCAGTGGCGGCGGCGCCGCGGCCGCGGAGGGTGGGGGCGCGAGGGAAAAGAAGGGCACGGGGCGCGGCGCAGGGCGGGGAGGGTGAAGGGAAGGGGCCCTTGCGACGGACCCGAGCGTGTGGGGGCCGCCAGCATGGACCCAGCCTTCCCGTCTCGGCGCCTGCGAGGGAGCTTTCATGTCGGCGCGTAGCAGTCGAGCGTCGCCCGGCCTGGATCTTTTTAACTACAGTTGAATATTTTCCGGCAATGAGTACCAGTAGTGTGACTGACTTACATGCTTCAAACAATGCTTTAACGTGTCGGTTAAACTTCAAGGTTATTCCCTTCCGGTACTTATCCTGATATGTAATGAACAAAAATTACTCGTCTTTAAAAGTTTGGAGCCAATCCTCAGAGAAATACATTTCAACAGTTCCATAAAAAGTTTAATTAAACCAGCAAAAGGTTATTCATATTTTTTGGCAGCAAGAAGCAGTTAACAATACTAAGGAAAGAGAGAAAGAAACAAACACGAGTACAAACGCCTTGCTGCTTCTTACTTTCAGAAAACCACGTCCGGACCTCTAGCTAAACTTGTCAAGACCCTTCCATGTGTGAACACTGAGTAGCGTCAGCGGCGACCCCTCCCTCCCGCCACAGCTCTGGTTCGGTTTCATGCGCCCTTCTGATGCCTCCGTCGAACAAGGCTCGTTCGCCCGCAAAGGGTTCGCGACAGATGAGCGGGGTCAGCGCGCAGATCTCGCACGTTATCGACTCGGATCTCGTGGGGGTCGACTCACACAGGTTGGCAATAAAACGACTGCCCTCCTCCTGCGGTGCGGGCGACAAGTGTGGGGGAGAAGGGGCGCATTGTTTCCTAACAAAAGGTCACTTGACAGTGCGGAGGTCCCGCCCCAACTAGACCGCGAGAAAAATCATAGCGCTTTTTATTGCCACGCGATGCTTTCTGTATCATGTGGGGCACAAGTGCTTCTCGTGCCAATTAAACGGATTGTCTGTGAAGTCCTTTGTCCAGCTCCCTACGGGACAGGGCGTAGGGGGTCTCCTATAAGCGTGAGGGAAAGTTGATGAGAACTGAAGTATTTTTGAATAACCTCAAGAGATAGTTGGCAGTTGCAGACGCTTCCATTCCCAGCCAGAGAGAATGCGGATCTTTTGTTTCGAAATACCCAAGTCTCTCATACAACTATTATATGAATTATAGGTTTTTCTTTTTCTTTTACGAGTACACCTTTCATCGCTATTTTTTAAAATATTTTTCCAGGCCCACTCTTAGTGTTCCGAATACAAGATTTGTAAGAACACGTTAAATATCCATTATTTGAATTACAAGTGTATTCTATATTGTTGATCTTTCATAAACACTATTACAATTTTATATTAAAAAATTAAATCAGTTGGTAAGTGTTCATAGAGATCGGAAAGAAATTCTATAACTGCCGATCCCAAAATGAAGAGCAACGAGAAGTCACCATTCCGCTTAATTAATGCATATTACACTCCAATCCGCTGGACAAACTTTCTCTTCGCGAATTAATCGTTGGGAACTTTAAATGAATCTCATATTCAGTTTCATTAATATGCCAAGTGGCATTTGCCAACGATCTGGGACAGCTGCTTCGTTACTACGTAATATAGCACGGCTGTCCAACTTAGAAGGACTTATGGGCTACATACAACATATCAAATTCAAGTTAAGCCGTGGGTCGCACAGTATTTTAAAGATGTTTTTTCACCCTAACTATTGAGATAATACTGAAACAGATATATATACATGTGTGTGTGTGTGTATATATATATATATATATATATATATATATATATATATATATATGTATATATATATACATATATTACATAGAACTTTTATTTAACATACTTAATGATTAATGTACATACAACGAGAAAATTAATATATCATTAAATAAAAATAAGATGAATTGTGCAATTGTATAGTATTTGGTTGGTATAATAATTTTTGCAAAGCAGTCGCGGGCTGCACACAAATATCCGACGGGCCGACAGTTGCAAAGCCCTAATACCATATTGGAAAGTTGGAAAGCCCTAATACTATATTATAATAGATTGTATCGAGAGATATCTATTTCGCATAGGTCATGTTATCTCAGGGTATTACTAGATGATTTTCTCGTTTTTTGCAGACGGATATAAAATTTTCTCACGATTTCCTACCACTTCAATCTTCCTCGGAGAATATCTAGTGTAAATATGCTCTGGTTATAAAACTACATTAACGCAATATCAATCGGCGCCATCGTTTATCTATCTTACCTTCATTATCGCTTTTTCTTACTTTTCCCTATTGGCCAATCATAAGGTGTGATGCATCAATCATAGGAAGCGCTGGCACTTGAAGCGTGAAAAGAATTTAATTACTATTTGGCGTATTATGAAACTTTTTTTGGAGGTAATTACAGTCGAGGAATAGTTTTATTATACTATACCACTCATGGATTGGAAAATTCCAGAAAAATTCCCTGGTCGCTAACGACTCGGGAATTTATCGAACATTACCAAGACAGCGTGTTACTACTTATGACTATTCCATTCGTGTAAATAAAATCAATAGTGTTTAACTAATGCATATGAAATTCCCCAATCAGAGCAGGTGTTTATCACTTTTTCTATCCGACTTTTTTTACCGCCCCTCCCTACTGGTCAATTATACGAGTAAGTTGCGATTCATCTCTGTTAGGAGGCGGTGTGTATCGATCGCTGTGTTGATGTGCAATATACCGCGTATGTACTATAATGAGATCCCAAAACTTCATGTACTAAAATAATTAATAATATGCATCCAACCATGCACTTAAAATTGGCAATATATGCATTTAAAACTAAGAATATGCATTAAACAAAAATATAGTTAGCAACAGTTACCATTTATTTACTACTTTACCACTGTAGTACAAAACGTAGTATAATAAAAAATATATATTCAAACATTAGCATAAACAAAAAAAATTAAGCGAGAGAACCAATAGCATTTTCACAAGATGCTGAAACATTGAGACCAGTTCACTAAGTTCATGCGCACCGCACGAATAAAGATACAGGAAGTAAATCGATTCAAGTGAAAATAATCTTATCAGAAGACTATTATGTTGGTATTGTAGCATTGGCATGGCTTAATTCACTTTTCTTCTAAAAAGAAGTACACGAAAATATGTTTTCGACCTACCTCTACACAAAAATCAGTAATATATAGAGACCGGAAAAATACGTAGTATTAAACGTCAAAGTATGTACATAAACATGTAATGAAAACAGTAAGAATATATAATAAATATGTAAAATCGGATATATGTAATGTTGACATTCTCTAATTAAAAACCATTTACACAGCAAGAAATTACATTTAGAAAAAGTGCTCACTTTACATCATATAACTTTCTCGTCAGTAGTACAAGCTAAATCTATTGTAATCCAGGACCGTACTAATCGTAGCCGGACTAATCGCAATAGAAGCCATCGTACAAACTGGCGAGATCTAGACCAGGAAACATACACTGTGGCTTCTTCATCAAGTGTTACACATCGGCGATCGCAAATTGTTCTGGGAAATTAAGGTTACAGATCACAAAACGCAGTGTCAATGATATTTTGGAAAACTAGATTTCCCCAATAATGTAGGCAAAATGCTGATTTAAAAAAATACATCTTTTCATAAAAAAAATATGGAATTAAAGTGAAGAAAATTGATAAAATACGAAAATATATTGTGAAAACAGCAAAATATGTAATATAGTACTAACTATGTAAAATTATGTAACGAAAACATTCGATATTGTGTTAGGAGGGCGATGATTCGCCAAGATTACAATTTAGAGAACGGTATGTAGGAAGACAAAAAAATATGTAATTACATAAAAATCCGGTCTCTAGTAATATAAGTACTTTAAAATATGCCGCATTTATTAAAATATGTAGTTAAAGAAAAAATCTCAGAAATATGCGTTATGTAAATAAATAAAACAGGCTAGATTTGTTTTATTTTCGGTGACACGTAAAGTTATACAAATACTCAATCATTAAAAATATGCAATTGCATGAAGTTCCGCGGTGCTGACTAAATTGTAATATCTTTGATTTTTAACATACTTTCAGTTAATTTCAGTATTTGGTGCATTTTGGAAACTCCTCGCTTAGCGAGTCGGGGATTTATCGACAATTTCCAAAGCATTCGTGGTATTACCTATAATACTAAGCTTCAGAGTAAGAGTAGGTGAACCTCGGACCCATTTTGACGTTTGTATTTTTAATTTTGTCGTTTCGGGACAAAAACTGACCGAAATATTTTTTTGGATACTCTAGAGTTTTATACACCACTCATATTTTTTCAAGCATGTAGTCTTCAACATCTTTGATTTATTTGAAAACTTTAAAAAGGTGTATTTAGGACCGACACAGGTGTATTTAGGTACAACACAGATGTTATACCTTAGACCCAGGTACCTTGGACCGTTCATAATTATATCGGGAAAATGACAACTTATTAGGAAGAACAAAGTTATTTATTCACTTTTAAATAAACATTAATGTCTTAAGATGAAATAAGGCATAATTAAGCATTTTCAGGTAAACACAGTCTATACTAAATTTTCAAAAATAAGTTTTAAGAAACACAGGATAAATCAATTTCAGATATAAATTTTTGAAGCTGCCGAACTGATCCCCCAGTAGGAACTGGATCTGGAAGCGTCATTAAGTCATCATTCTTGTCGATTGCATGTATGGTAGTATCTTCTTCGTATATTTTTGAAAATTCAAATCCTTTTTCGTGTATTGCATAACATAATTTTAACCTGATAAATATAATAAAGAATATAATATTAATAATAAATAATCACATAAATTGTAATATGTTTTTTCAACATCATAGCTATGGCTTTTTCAAAGTCCACTTTGATTACAGGTTTTCTCTTGACACAGATTGCACTTCGTGGCATTTTGTTTTTTCTGAAAATAAAATTTTGAAAACATCGGTATTTCACATTTAGTTTAAAGCTAAGCGTAAATAAATTACATCAAATAGAAAAGTAATACAATTTGGGAAGTATTGTACGTCGGACCTGTCCAAGGTACAACACTTATGATTGGTCCAAGACACAACACGTTACATTGAAGTGCATATCTTTTTGCCATTTTGAGGTAAGGATGAGCTTTATTTCAAACACGTGGTTCTACCCTTAAAACAATATGGAATCAAGAATTGCTTTAATTTCACATGTGATCTTGCAAATTTTTTCTCTATAATTAAGAGAAAGTAGTGAAGAATATTTACTTTTGACATGTAATTTTACGTCTTTAATAACTTCTACTGCAGTTCAACTGCCAAATAAACAAATTCACCAGCACAGAGACCACTATTGACAGTTTTATAAACTGCATATACAGAGTAGTATTCATATACCTCACTAGTCAGAGCTAGAATTAGCTTAGGTCCAAGGTACAGTTATGTCCAAGGTGCAACACCTTCCCCTACATTATCGGTCTTCTTACATTCGCTGCAAGCTAGTGTTTGACAAACACACTTCGTGAATTTCCGTTTTTTTCCGAAAGCTCATGAAAAGTCGTTCAGTGCTCTTTCTACACCATGAAACTTAAACAATGCTGCGGAGAACTGGTTCCTGCTCGAGCTGTAATAGCGGGTAAAGAGATAAAAACGAAACAACGGCCGCCACGAGTAAATTGCAATTACGAAGCCCGGCGGAACACGCTGGGATGTTGTTTACGGTCATGTTGCAGCTAATAAGGTTCTTTCTTTAACACGCGAACATGAGGTTGATTAACTCAAATATGAGCATGGCTAAATGCGCATTCAGTTTGCACTCAGTTTCCAGCTGTACACTCGTGTCCCGACAAATTGGGCTGGCAAAAAAACGATGTGTTAGGCGTGGAGAACAAGCTTACATCATTGCTTTACTGCCTCCCAGAAATACAACACTCGTTAAATGTTCAAACTCAGATAACTTACATAGAAATGAAATGAATAATACATTGCTATTTCGTTTCAAAAATCAATGATCCTGAGATGTATTCGACATTTGAATGCAATGTCTTATTGCTCATCGACAGGAACCAATGGATGGTTGTGGGGGACAAAGATTCGTGGGAGGTACAAACAGGTTTGTTGTTTAAGCGTTTCTCAAAATGAGGAAATTTCAGCACTTTTTCACAGAAAACTTTTGATTTTTCGAGAAACTTTATGAGACATCGGTTGAAGCACTTGCTCAAACAAATTCAAAAGTTACCGCACATAATGTATCACATTATACAAATCGCACATAATGTAAATATTAACGACGTGAGAGAGATGTCAAAAATTCTTTTTTGTAATTCTTCAATAAACCAAAGAATAAAGCAAAATGACATATTATACAGTACATTTAGCACTATCCATATCAAAAGTTTAAAGAAAAAAATCGGAGTCATTTCTGAGAAATTTCTGTTTTTGATATTTTGTAATATTGCTCATATTTCACTCAATATTGCGTGGAAAACTACTAAAATGTTCAAAAAAATGTGCAGGACCTTAGAGAAAGAAATAATTACAGAGAACAAATCTCATTTGAAGGAAAAATCTTTATCTTCAATTTTGTAGTTGTTGGAAGGCGCCGAAAAAATTTCAGTATTTTGCAATTTTCGAGAAGAGCTAACAGTAAAAGTCAGACATATGCTACCATTATACTCTACCATTTCACTCTATTCTTATAAGAAATTTACCGAAGAAATTTGGAGTCCTTTTTATGATGATTGATCATCAACCATTTTTGGGAAAATTTTGATGATTTCCCAGGGGCATCATGTGAAGTACCCCCAAAAATTAATGAATGTTTTTCAAAATCGCAGAGCTTCGAGTGCGATCGACAGGGGTTTATTCAGTTTGAAAAAAAAGTACGAATAGTTTAGGCGGTTGTGTTGTTCACAGACGACGAACAGATAAAACGCACCCCAAAACTTGTATTTCGGTTGAAATTTTGAAATCGATGATCCGCAGCATTACATAGCATTCCCTATACCACGTATTTTACTCCGTATATACAGTACATACGGAGTAACGAGAAAGTAAAAATTAAATGTTTCCATACCGGCAACTTTATGAGTACACTCCTGAGCACAGTGGATAGTGAAAGTGGAGGCGGGATGAACAGTCGCTGATGTTGCAGCATCTGAATGCTGTGGTGGTAGTCACGATAACATTATAAAAGGTTGCAGAGATTGCAGCGCTTCCTGTTAAGAGCGAAGGACGGGTAGTTGTGATAGCTTTACCAGGAATCAGCGACAGAAATGGAGTGGCGAGGCAGTGTGGGTGGTCGATTTGAGTTCATATTGGAATGTTGATATTGGAAGGAGGCTGTGGAAATTAACTTAGATAGTCGCGACAAATAAAAGATATGTGAGCAATGGAAATTCACTGTACAAGATATCAATGAAATATCATTACAGATTACACCTGTTTCACTGACAATGAGACCAATAATTTGATTAGTTCATTAAATATTTATTTGATTGATTCTCATTAAATATTTACATTTCACATCTTTGAGTTGCGGAAAATTGTGAGTGTCTCCTTCAGCAGTTGTATGTGTAAGTCATTTCAACCTGAATTTTTCTCGTGGAGAATTGTGTACACGATGAAGCATCACTGGGCAACGAATTCTGCTGAGATGGCAGTTTTCATGGCTTGTGTTCATCGTAGTGATCGCCATCTCCATCACAGACACACAAACGGACGCACGTCATCCCCGCACGTAAGCTTCTTTGCTTTCTCGCACACCTTTCTATATTTACTCACATACACGAACGCTACTGTCGCACAGATTTGCTCACTTCCTCATTCTCTTCTGTTTCCACCCACTACATTCTCTCTCTGTCTCTGCCCCTCTCTCACACACGCGCGCACGCACGCACGCACATACACACTCACAAACTCACTCACACGTCCAACTCATATTTTTATCATTTCAAAACAATTCTTTTCCTCCTTCGCCTACACCCACAGGAAGGCAAGATTCCACGCGCTTGACCGACGTGACAGAGTGTGCGTTCGGCACGGTAGAGCGAAGTGCGCGCGGCGGCGCCCACTTACCATGACGAGCGAGCAGGCGGCGTAGACCGCGCCCGCGGCGGCGGCGGGCCCGCAGCCCAGCGCCCTGGCCGGCTCCGACGCCGCCTGGTGCGAGAAGGCGACGGCGAACACCAGCACGAACTCCAGCGCCAGCCGCTCCCAGGGCGACAGGTGCGAGGGCAGCGTCGCCACCGCCATCAGCGCCGCTTGCTGGTGCGGCAGCGTCACGCTACGGAATCCAATGCGATTCTCAAAACACTTTATTTTGAACGGTGCGTTCAAGCATTTAAAAAAAACATTGAAATATTGCTTTGTTTCAAATATTTAATTAAATACAGCAATTACTGGTTTGGAATTGCCGATTCTTTTATCTTTTGATCAATCTTGCCTCAAAAATGTGGCAATGTAGTACCTAAAACAAACTTAAAAGCCCTGAAAAAACTTGTTGAAAAGAAAGTAATAAACGTTGCCGTGATATGGGGCACAACGCGCGCTGGCCGTCAGAACAGTGAAACCTGTCTTAAGCGGCAACTCATGATTCCGCAGAAAAATGGCTGTTAGACAAGTGATCTATAACTGGAGGTTATGAGAACTTTGATGCGGATGTCCTATCTAATTTTGATATTTGCAATGGAATTAAGTATACACTGACTGTGAACACTTTTTTAATTACACTTAAATTACAAAATATTGGAAACTTTTGCACGTACAGTATATGCTAAAAAAGTAATGTACAAAATCATTGAATTCTGGGGGCTTGCACTTTTCTTTTTCACTACTGACTGGTTCTTCCCTTTCCTAAAGATGATTCCTAATCGACTTGAAGGTGCAATTCGCACACTTAGACGAATCTTCAAAGCGTGCGTACAAACCATTTATTGTTATTTGAAACACAAATTATTCATGCCGCAAGATTAGTAAGTGTTAGATATGATTGTTCTACGTAATAATACTGGGTCCCGACGCACGAAATTATTGAATAAACAGTAATGTCCATCGATTTCCGCTTCCCGAGGGTTACGGATCAAAATTACAAATTCGCCAGGGATATCCGTTTATTGCAGATTAATCTACGAAACGTACCTGGACTCTGATTGCGGGGCAGTGTCCGCTTAAAAGAGCGAATTAATTTTTTTTTCAAAATCACTGCGAAAAAATAACCGTCGAGAGAGGTGATTGCTTGAGCAAATTTTATTGAATGCGGTTGTCGCTGGGCGTCAATGAGCGAGGGAGACGCCGCGCCGCGCCGGAACCTTTTTTAATTTCCCCCTCCAGTGAACCTGGCGATGCGCTGATTTATTTACTCGAAGAGCGGTACGAATGTGCGCGCACCGCAATGTGGTTTTAGAGGCGGAACGGGGATTATAACGTTTCGATGTCTTAGTGCACAAACATTGAACGTATGTCCACCCATGGTCATTTTTGAATGATTATCATTTTTCGAGACCCCTCGTTCATATCTACCTAAAGTACAAAGACTGTACGTCTATGTAAGAGGGATCATGTTCGTTTGTTTTTGTTTTTCAGAAAGTAAACACTGCACCATAAGACTTTACAAACTTCCAAGTTCATTTTCTCGAAACTAGGAATTCTGGAACGTGTGCTTTAAGCCACCAACATAGAACCTAGCTAACAGAGATAATATTAGAACTAAGATTATATCTATTAGCCAGGTAAAGATAGCTTGCCTTAAACTACCGTATTCACAAAATGGCGCCTGTGCCTTTCCCTAGGGTCACCGCCTAGAGTAGGGGTGGGTGGAGCCACGAATCGAGGTGAAAGGATAGGGGGCACGGCGTTAAAACTAGAGGGCTAGAATCTACCATTATATAGATCTTTTACTAAAGTACAGCATGTACTATTGGAAACCTGTACAAATTACAAGTACCTGTACAGGAAAGAAACATAGTTGACAAAATAAACAGTTTATACCGTAAGTAAATGACTTGGAATTAGATTGTAACTGTTATAGGCCGATGTAATGGAAATTAATTTGATCGATCGACAGTTTTAGCATCAGTGTCCAGAACCTAATGTTCTGGCTTTGTCGTTAAGGAAATAAAGATTATGTTGAAGACAACTTAAGTTAATACTCAACTCTGGGAACTTAGAGGAACACAAAGTCCGTTACTGACTCACAATGGGTTCTTTCTCTTCGTCACTATTGATAAGATAAGTAGCTAATTCTCCCTTTTGGTTTACAATCATTATGAATGTTTTTTATATGTAACTTACTTATATGCAACGTAATACACTTAACGTTATTCTTTTCGTTACATCATAACAAATTCTGGTGTTCCAAATGAGCACTTCAAGTAAGGCGTAACAATTGCAAAACTTTGCAGACCGAAGTGAACGATGACAATTTACCAGGAAGCGAAGAGTTAAATGTCAAGTCGGAAGCCTTGCAGCGCGCTGATGTGTGAAGAGTTCATCTCAGAGACATATCTTTAGCAGGGCAGTTTCCTAGAAAATAGTGTCGGAGGGGAAAATTGTCAGACAAAATTCAAGAAGGGCAAAACATACCTTCATTCCAACCAATTCCATTTTATTACGTGGTATTTATTGCACAATTTTAATGTAATTTCCCTTCACTCACAATACTTTTCAATTATCTTTTAAAATGCCACAAATTTCGGAAAAAATACATTGACTTTTAACAAGAACTTCCATAACTCCGCAGTACAAACGACGAGAAAGGCCCAAGCGGCCACGCTTCCTCCCCACCCGAGTCGCCCTCCTTTCCCTTTCTTTTGTTGGGGCCAGCGCTGCCCCTCGCTCGCCCTCGGCGCCCCGAGCGCTGGGCCACGCGTGGCTGCGCGTGGGCGGCGCGAGGACGCCACGCGGGAAGCGGCCCTGCGGAACGCGCGGCGGCGGACGGAACGGAACGGCGCCGCGGCCACGCCACGCCACGCCACGCCACGCCGCGCCGCGCCGGCGAGTTAAAAGGACCCCCTTTGTTCCTTCCCCTCGCCTTTTAAATTAGTCCACTGCCCACGACGGGTAATAACTTGAAATTAGTGTTCTGCGTCGAAGGAATTTGGGGATCTTGGAAGAAAAAAAAGTTTATTACCATATGGTATTCAATGTTTTGTGATCAGGAATTTAATTTGGAATGCTCATTTAGCTCCAAGATTATGCGAAGAAATGTCAAAAAAAACACAAACAAAACTAAACAAAAAAGGAATTATAAGGTCGCGGGGATTTTTTTAACAGGGGTGTTTCTTCTTTCTTTAGAACATCCTGAACTCAAAGTACTATTAATGTATTAAATATGCAACTTCTTAGTCTTTTTAATTCCGTCTTTAAAATCGTTCCATTACTCCAAAGTAGAGTGAAGGATTTCATTAGAATGTTACGATCGATCGCAATATCCTTCGAAATTCACTTGTGGATGTGTTTTCACTGAATACGTCATATTCACGTTTGTATGTGTATTCGATGGCTCAATCTAAGTTAAATGGTACTCTTGCAAGTAACTGCTTTGTAATTAAACTACAACTGTATTTGAGAACTTCGTTTAGCCATCAATGTTACCACGAAACTCTTACGCGCAGCAAATGTTGCTCCACAATACTCAAACCGTATTCAACACAACTGGTAATTGTTGTGGAAGCAGGCGGGCGAAAGAACCTCATTCACTGTGCAGAGCGCCGATTCGGAAGAGCCCCATTGCAGGTTGAAAACGAGGCGCGCGGTCGCGCCCGGAAACGCCACATTGGGCAAAAAGAGCAACCCAGCCCAGCCCAACCCGATATTTTAGAGCACGTAATGCAGGTGTTTACTGAAAAGCGAGCGACAACGGTATTGTCTCCTCAGGGCACGGCAGCAGCGGCCCGCGTCTCTCTTTCACCAGCGCGAGGACCCTCCCCTCCTCCTCTCTCTGCCGCCACGGGATCCCTCTCATTGTCAGTGCGAAAACTGAGACGATGCCGGGCGCGTAACCACAGACGTGCCAAGACGGGCCTCTTCGCTTCCTGTACGTACACGCACGTGTTTTTTGGATAGAGAAACAAAAACTAAATGTTCCACTCCTGGCTCCAACGGGTAGAAAAGGGAATTTAATAATTATTTATATTTGCATGATGGATCAAAACCCAGTTCTTTGAGCTTGAACAAAACTGCTAAACAAACATTCGGCCCTTTCATAGAAGAATTCTAGGCAGACTAGCTTCACTCAGAAAAATCCGATATACATCATTGTAGAAAAGAGCTATAACAATTTCTAATCTGAAGTTAATTGCAATTATTTCTGGCGATTCAAATACTTAAAAGACAATGAACAAAATAAAAAATGGAAAATGCAATTTAATTTCATGCAACGAAATGATTAGGTAGCGATGTTAGTAGTTCACGCAGGAAATTATTGCGAAATGAGTGTTGCATGTTCACAAGAGTCTGAAGGGTTTCTCACGCCTGCTCAAATTTCCCATTTCTCCCCGCGCTTCATTTAGGTTTCTAAGGGGCATCACATAATTACCGAGTATCATAGCTTGTTCCTCAACATTATCATCCAACATGTCATCATTGTCGTCCTCTCAAAACGCCATCATCATTATTCTTCTCGCGCTTCCGTTATTAGTAATACGTGCGCCGAGTGCCCGAGCCTTCTTTACGTTCACATCTCTCTCATCAATCACGTTGATTGCGATCATCAGCGGCGAGTGTACCCGTGCGCGCGGGGGCCAGCGCGGCGGCGCCGGGCGACCCTTGGGCGGCCCTGCGGCGGTCCGGCTGGGCGACCCCGAGCCCCGACCGGCTCTCGCCATCGCCGCCGCCATCGCAGCCACCGCGCGGCAACGCCGCTGCGCCGCGCTCACGTGACCGGAAGCACTCCATTAGCAGCAATTGCGGGCGGCGGCGGGGAGGACCGGGCTCGCGAGAACGGGAGGGAGACAGCCCGAGAGAAAGAAGATGAGGAGGAGAAGAGGACGAGGAGGGTCCAGGTGGACGGGAAGACGGTGGATCGGGAGGGGGAGATGCGGGAGGACCGGCTCCGCGCGGCCTTTACAGGAGGGGGGGGGGGAGACACGGAGCGCCGCGCCGGGTGGGGGACACGCACTCCGAATTCTTTTCCGGATGCATTGACACGATTGATTCTTTCAAGGTTCTCGGGCATCGCGGAACGTGAGGTTGGTGGAGCTTCGCTTTCTTTTGAATGAATGATGGATGGATGACCTCGCGTAAAAATCTACGTCACATACGAATCTATTCGGTTGAAACAAAACAAAGCGAGATTTTTAGCTGAGTCTTACACATAGTAATTACATCTGCTACGGAACTGCCAACTAGAATCTATCAGGTTGTGCGGCGTGCCCGAGTCTCATAAAATGGTAAATGGAAGTAACCACATTATTAAATAATCGGTTTTCAAACCAATGGTTCATTCGCAAAGCACTTTTTGATAGCGTTTTTGTAACGCGCCTTGAGTTGTCGAGAACCACAAATGTCCGCTACGAACTCTATTGTGATCAATTTCGGTAAGTATTTTAATATAGAAAAGCAATACTATTACCTTCGTCGTTAAAAAAAAAGTGCGCCCCAAGTGTCGATTCATTTAATAGTGCATTATTACAGCAAGCCTACTTGTTTTTTGAAACTGTCCTGGACATCTAAGAAGTTGCGTTTACTATGTACGTACTACTAGGAAACCGTAAATCTAACACACTACGAAATGACACGTGGGACTAGAATTACGCACACTTACAAAAATTGTATGATTGTATGTTATGAACATTGCCATTCCATTACTCGCATTCGAAAACTCTCTATGTTGAATCCCCAAAATGAAGGTACCAATTATAAAACCAAAGAGGCACCTCAAATGGTGTGTGCTTCTGTTGACTAGCAGCCCTGTGTGCAAGCACTTCAGTATGTCCTACTGTCGCGAACTTCCCCTTCCTCCCCCGCAGCGCGGCCCATTCATTTTGCGCGTGTCCCCGTCGTAGGCGCGGCCGAAATCATTTCGCCACCTGCCAAACGGCGGCGCGTCCGCGTTGCAGCGCTTCCAGTCCGCGTCGCGCCGCGCCGCAGAAGCATTTCGCCCAAATTAAAAAATTCCGGGTTCCCTCTCGCCGTCCGCGAAGCGCAACAGGCTCCCTCCTCCAAGAGGAAGACGCGGAGGCTGCGGAGCGGCGCGACGGGGCCGGTGGAGCAGGGGGCTGGGGGCGGCGCGGGGCGCCGAGGCATGTGGCGCGCAGCTGGGCGGTCGGGTGGCCGGGCGAGCCCCGCCGCGCCGCGCCGCGCCGCGCCGCGCCCCGCCGGCGGGCGTGCGGCCCACAAAAGGCCTCGGGCGGGCGGCAGGTGGTCGGCGGTGGCGGTCGGGCGCGCAGCTGCGCTCGCGTTCCGCCTCCCTCGCCTCGCCCCCGCCCCCGCCCCGTGAAGCTCGGTGGCGGGCACTGCAGGCGCATTGTGGCGCGGCTACCTGCCCGTGCTCCGGCGCGCGCCACACCGCATCGCCCCTCCACTCTCCCCCCCTGCCCCGCCGCCCGCCGGCACCTGGCCCCGGCGCCAGGGCTGCCCAGGGGGCCGAGCGGGGCGAAGGACACGTGCGCGCCGACACACGCACTCGCCGCCGCCGCCGCTTTGTGCACTTGGAAACGGATATTTAACCAGTTTTTGTCTCGCCGGCCGCGCAGATGGCGTTCGATCTGTTCGGCGCGGCCGATAGGGCTGCCGTCCGCAACTGGTCCCTTTTGTTTTCCTAATAGACTAACGACGAGGAAATGCAACGAGTGAGTATATTACTCGCATTCTTCACTTATACCCTATACAATACAGTAAATTCATAACATGTTTCACAAGTGAAGTGTACTCATGAGAGCGCGTTTCATAATGTGAATTACTTAAATGTTACTTAAAAACCGCAACTTTCTTGAATACACGTTCTTAGGGCATTTGCCCTACATGGACAAATATGTCTATTTGTGTGTCAGACTATGGGGCCAAATGCCCAAAATGAATTACTGTTTATCAGGAGGCGTTCGTGGCTACAAAATAAGCTGGTGGTTGGAACACGCTTGATACAGATGCTTCCATTAGAAAAATAATCTTGCAAGCAGATTGCTTGTTTCGTGTTTTTTGTCATTGGTTCTTAATGGTGCTATTATGAATTTTGAAAATCTTCAGAGTTGTCAGAAATCGTTATTCAAGAAGGATTGAGATTTTTTTCACTAGTTTCTCGATTCTTCAAAATTTAAATAATTGGTTATTGTGTTCATTTTGGCAAAATATTCCTTTGACAATATCGACTACATCACCACCAGTGTCTTTAAAAATCTTTTACTTAAAACGTAAAAGGATGTACGAGAGAATATAAATGAAAGTGAAAGTACAACCCTACATTTTTATGAACCGAAGGTTCGTTTATGCATTTACAAGTTTTGTAGAAATTATACAAAAATAAAATTTGAAAAAGTTTGTGCATCAGGGAGAGAGAGGTACCTGAAGCTTCTTGGGATGACTGCCAGAAGAAGACAAAATGGATAGTAATGACCAGGGGGCGGATTTTGATGACATAAAACATTGACAAAAAGATCAACAAAATGTTCTTAAAATGTTCTAAAAGCAAAACGACATAAAACCGTGATCAAAACCAGTTCGAATGAACAACTCAAGCTGTTTGATACGTTACTGAGGTAATCGAGGCTTGTTACGTGTATCGTCTGCAAAATGTGATTTGGCAGTATAAATAAGAAAAGTAGAATATGGAGGAATCTCTGATAGCTTTATATTTATATATTTGGAGGACCAGCAGACTGTAAATTAATTGATACACATAACACATAAAATTAATTGAGCTGTACGGTATTGCATAGATGGATGGAATATGATAGGGCAAAAAAGAACAACATTGGCTGTAATAAAAAATAACAAATATTTAATTACTAAAAAATTTGAGTTAAAAGGTTAGTAAACAAACAAAAAAAATATTAAAAAACAGTAAGATAAAAAATTGATGTGAAAAAAGTAATGAAAAAGAAATGAACAAAAGTAATTGAAAAACAGTAATCTTGAAGTCAGAAGTTGCCAAAAAATTAAAGTCTTTTCTTGCGTTAAATTTAAATATTAAAAGAGTGCACTCAAGTAGACTTCTGATGCATCAGAAAGAAGTTTGAAATAAGTAATCACTTATCCGTTGGAGCTCTGGTGGGTGTTTCTTGCAGCAGATGTCGGTCGAGAGATGTTGCAGCAGCAGGAGATTGTTGACGGGGATGGCGCAGAGTTGCGACCCCAAATTAAAATGTTGTGCAGAGCAGCGTCTTCTAGCAGATTGCAGTAGGCAACTAGGCGTTGCACCGCATATTGTAAGTAAATGCTAGAGAGCCGCTTCTTGCAACAGATTGCGGTAGGCAAAATAGATTTTGCACCGCATACGAAAGTACGTCTGACCTCTGCGGAGGTCGCCACAAGAGTCTTTGTTCTCGTCGGATGAAAAGTTTTTGAAGACTGGTCGGTCGAAATGTTGTCCTTTCGTGACACACAGGGGCGCTAGTGTCAATTTGCGTGTGTGTCTGAGGGCTAGCGCTGTTGGGGAGATGGCGAAGCTTGTGCACGCACTCAGCGCGCACGCATGCCCTTGGAGCCGGAGGGGCTCGGACAGGAAGTTGCCAAAAAAAATGCGCCTGGAATAACAGCCTTCGGCACGTTCGCAGTCGCCACCCCCACGGGGGCGGGACGCGCGGAGGGTGGTCCAGCAGGGGTGCGGCGAGAACTGCATTCCTCCGAACGACGCCACTCCGACCGATTTCACACACATACAGTTTTCAATACACTTCACTGGTTGTTCAAATAATTGAGTATAAGGAATTGTGCTACAAGAGTCCCCTGGGTGCAAGGAAATAAAAAATTCAATAAATAGGTTTAAAATGGGACGTAACATACTGCCCGCCCAAATGGCACGACACAGGAGTGTCATTTGTAAAAAATAAGTAAGAATTTTAATAAGAACAATGTGAAGTCCCAATGATAAAGAAAACTATTCTATCTTATGAAATAGGTAAGGGAGCTAACTTATGAATTGTACGTAAAAATGTTCCACCCGCAGTTCGAACGCGATCAACACGAGCTCTATTATCACGCCCTGATGCAAGAGTTTCATTTAGCGATACACCTGTGCTATATTTCGCTGAAGCGTCATATACTACACGTAATTTCGTGGTTGAACTAGAGGGTTTCAGAATTGGATGGTGAGGAATGTAATAGCCGAAATTATCCATGGAGTTGGAGGTCACTTCAACCATGTGGCCCAAGTTTTCATACTCCTTCATAAACTCCACATAGTTGTGTTTGAGTTCCGGATCTTTCTCAAGCCTGGTTTCTAATGACAAGAAACGCCGTTTTGCCTGAGCCTGATTTGCGCCTAAAGTCGGTGCATTTAATTTGCGAGGGAGTTTTATTATATATCTGCCATCGCGATCGCGAGTGGTAGATTCGCGAAAGAAATCTTCGCAATGTTCATTTTCTGGAGAGGATTGTTTAGCCGCGGGCAGTTCCTCTAATTGCCAAAACTTGCTTAATTCAAACTGTGTCGCATCTAAACCTTCGTGATTAGAAGATATAAATGCCGAGTAATGACTCGTAGATTCTTTTGACTCCTGCAAACACGGTAGACGGCCAGCTACTAACCAGCCTAATAAGGTGTTCTGCATGACAGGTTTTTCAGGTCCTAATGAAACATTTCCCGTAGCCAGTATTGAGTAAAATATTTCCGAACCTAACAATAAATCGATGGACTTAGCATTAGCGAAATGCGGGTCCGCCAGAGTCATGTTACTCGGAATATTCCACGAAGATGGATCTAAATCTACCGTTGGTAGTTGAGAACTAATCTGTGGTATAACGTAAGCACCTAAGTTAGTGCGCCAATTCGTGGCGCTGGCGCCAACATCAAGTGATACCCCGCGTGTAGCTCGTGTCTGAGAAGCTGCTATGCCGCAGATATTTATAGAGGCATCAAAAGTATTGAGTTGAAGTCGTTCAACTAAAGATTCAGTAATTAAATTACAATTGGATCCGGAGTCCATAATTGCCGTGCACTGCACGTATGATCCGTCCTTTTTCTTTATCTGCACTGCCGCGGTGGCGAGAAGGCATCGTGACGTATGAACTGCAGGCAATGTGCAAAACGATATCTTAGAAGAATCCTGCGACTTTACCTGAGCTTCAATGTGTTCCGAGATTCCAGCTGAGGGCGCGGAACTCGTGGTGTTCATGTCTGAACACGCGTTAGCATTAGCCGACATCACGTTTGATTGCGTTTGAGGCTTACTGGAAACTTTATCACCTAAATGTAGTAACGTATGATGACGTTTGTCGCACTGACGACACGTTCCCTTTGAACAAGTATGACCAGGACTATAATATTTTAAACAATTTCGACATAACTTCTTGTCAGTTACTACGGCTATCCTTTTCTGCGGACTCATTTTATTGAAATCAGCACACAAATAAATTGGATGTGGGCCGGAACAGCAAGCGCAATTACTGGTACCCTGTTTTGAAGTGGGGCGTGATGACGATGACCCTTGCTTTAGATGTACTTCGACATTTACTTTATTAATATTAACTAGATCTAAGATTTTACATCTTTTTTCAAGAAATGTGGTCAGATCGTTAAGGGAGGGCATTTTATCTGTGTTAGATGAACTTTCCCATTCACGCAAAGTTTCCAGGTCTAGAGACTCTAACAACAACTGAGAAATGAGCAATTCATCAAGAGGTAGTTCATTTTGAATTACCTTCAGCGCATTGTAATTAGTTACAAAATGATCTAATAAAGCTCTCAAGGACTGAGGCGACCCTGCTTGTAATTCGGGCGGTTTTAGAAGCTTTTTTCAGGTAGCTAGATATTATCAAACGGGTGTTATCATATCTAGTACAAAGAAGATTCCATGCTACCTGAAAATTGAGGGCTGATGCCGGTAGACTACGTAGCAATGAAAGAGGTTCCCCTTCAAGAGCAGTATTTAGGTGATGAAACCTTGCGACATCTTCTATAGTGGTATTTTTTATAATCAAGGCCGTAAAGATTTCCTTGAAATTCGTCCAATTCGCAAAATCTCCATTGAATTTAGGAATAGAGATTTCCGGTAACCTGACTGATTGTTGTGTTCGAGAATTTGCAAAAGATGAGCACACATGCTGTTCGTTGTTAACAGAATTCTCCGAAATTTGATCGGAGTGGTGATTGTTCTCACTGAGAATAATCTTAATCTGAGCTAAGAGAGTGACGTACTCGTCCTCAATATTTTCGTATTCCCTAAACTCAGAATCAGAAAATTCAAATTGCATTGATACTTGAGCAAATTGTTCATAAAGATTAGTGAGCCGAGACTGTTTTTCTATTAACACGTTATAGGATAGCCTATCTTTAATTTCATAATTACGCAATGCATTCATAGAGGAAATTAATAATTTTTTGAAATTATTTCTTTGATGCTCTTGTTGAGTGGTTTCATAGCCTGCGTGGGGGTCTAACTGCCTATTTTTCTTTGGACCCATTTTGATTTGTTAAAATTTACAACAACAAAAAATAAGAGGTTAAAATAAAACCTTCTATCACCCAAAACAAAAATAATGTCTTGCCACGATAGCCCTGCACGTCAAGGGAAGACTTGCAGACACAATTCACTGTTACGATGCGTAATAACAATTATGTGAAAATGAACACTTATCACTACACACGAACACAATTTTGTTTGCCCTACAAACACATCCAAATGCAATACAATGCAACGTATTGTCTAATAACTGGAAAAAAATATCCGCGAACGGAGGACCAAATATGTTACGTGTATCGTCTGCAAAATGTGATTTGGCAGTATAAAAAAAGAAAAGTAGCATATGGAGGAATCTCTGATAGCTTTATATTTATATATTTGGAGGACCAGCAGACTGTAAATTAAATGATACACATAACACATAAAATTAATTGAGCTGTACGGTATTGCATAGATGGATGGAATATGATAGGGCAAAAAAGAACAATATTAGCTGTAATAAAAAATAACAAATATTTAATTACTAAAAAATTTGAGTTAAAAGGTTAGTAAACAAACAAAAAAAATATTAAAAAACAGTAAGATAAAAAATTGATGTGAAAAAAGTAATGAAAAAGAAATGAACAAAAGTAATTGAAAAACAGTAATCTTGAAGTCAGAAGTTGCCAAAAAATTAAAGTCTTTTCTTGCGTTAAATTTAAATATTAAAAGAGTGCACTCAAGTAGACTTCTGATGCATCAGAAAGAAGTTTGAAATAAGTAATCACTTATCCGTTGGAGCTCTGGTGGGTGTTTCTTGCAGCAGATGTCGGTCGAGAGATGTTGCAGCAGCAGGAGATTGTTGACGGGGATGGCGCAGAGTTGCGACCCCAAATTAAAATGTTGTGCAGAGCAGCGTCTTCTAGCAGATTGCAGTAGGCAACTAGGCGTTGCACCGCATATTGTAAGTAAATGCTAGAGAGCCGCTTCTTGCAACAGATTGCGGTAGGCAAAATAGATTTTGCACCGCATACGAAAGTACGTCTGACCTCTGCGGAGGTCGCCACAAGAGTCTTTGTTCTCGTCGGATGAAAAGTTTTTGAAGACTGGTCGGTCCGAAATGTTGTCCTTTCGTGACACACAGGGGCGCTAGTGTCAATTTGCGTGTGTGTCTGAGGGCTAGCGCTGTTGGGGAGATGGCGAAGCTTGTGCACGCACTCAGCGCGCACGCATGCCCTTGGAGCCGGAGGGGCTCGGACAGGAAGTTGCCAAAAAAAATGCGCCTGGAATAACAGCCTTCGGCACGTTCGCAGTCGCCACCCCCACGGGGGCGGGACGCGCGGAGGGTGGTCCAGCAGGGGTGCGGCGAGAACTGCATTCCTCCGAACGACGCCACTCCGACCGATTTCACACACATACAGTTTTCAATACACTTCACTGGTTGTTCAAATAATTGAGTATAAGGAATTGTGCTACAAGAGTCCCCTGGGTGCAAGGAAATAAAAAATTCAATAAATAGGTTTAAAATGGGACGTAACAAGGCTTCTTCTATTCATTCAAGTGAACTCATCTTTCAAACTTTCGGTTTGGACTGAACTTTACCAAAATCTTTGTCTTTAGTTGTCCTCAAATCGGCCGGAACCGACAATAGAGTACATACAACGGCTGACATTACAATTTCTGAGCGAAGAAATCGAATAGGCTACCAGGTATAGGTACTCAGGAATTCTGGGGAGAACATTTGATGCATCTCGTAAATATTATATAAGCAAGTAGCATTAAAATTATATTAAAATTGATAAAATCAGCGAAAAATGCATTAAAAATGACGGGAAAGGTAAAAACATACTTAATGGTCGAAATCGACGAAAAATGAAAGAAAGAAAGAAAAAAAGACGAATAAAAATGGTTAATTCCTTTTGTCGTGACATAAAATTAATTTCTATACTAATTGGCATTTTTCTAAAGTGAAAAGAAAAAATAATGACATTTCATTAAAATCCGCCCCTAATGACCTAATCACTCTCTCGCAATCGAAGTATTAAGACTACTGGATTCGTGTGCTCAATTTGGCCGAAAAGCGAAAATTGAAACTACAATAGCGCAAAAGTACTTCTTCCCTTCATTTTCTGTTGATAAAAATACATTAAGGTAATGTAAGTGGGGCGTATCTGAAGGCCGATGATAATACGAGTACACTACACGAAGTCTGAAGAAATGTTTGACAACAAGACACTACAAAGGTGGTATCTCTGTATGATAATCGAATTTATTAATAAATTTAAAAAAATGGAATTCGAAAAGTTGCTTAGAATTAAATATGCCTAAACTAAATATTTTTGCTTCATTCAATAAATGTTAGTTTTGATAAAACTCTCTATAAAATATAGCAACTTGGTCCTAGAATTGAAAATCAATGTTAGCTCTAAATGCCGTACCAATGTCATACATCCTTAGTAAAAAGTTGTGTACTTAATAAAAAGTTAATATGTTCATGTTTTTTGTCTTCTTATTCATTTCTGCATTCAAATTTTAGATTCACCACTGCGCAGTTAAATATGCGCACCTTCGACCTTATAACTGTACAAGCACTTCACTAACTCCATGTGAACATACACGTGTGAAATTTCTTACCCACGGAACGTTTTCTCACCATTGCGCTCACGAAATGTAAACTGTTTATATTCACCTCTACTACTGTTTATGTATATTCGATGCATAGCTTGTCTTCCCTTCCCATCCTGTTCAGCTACGTACACATTCCGGTGTTAATGATGTATCGGGTCAACGGCTTACGGCTCTCTCCCACTCCTTGCACAGCCTCTTCGTGGAGATCGAGGCAGCAGGAATGTCCATTCGGTCCATTCGAATCGACTCAGGTTTCTTTCATTGCGTTTACGGTAGTCCCGTATACTTGTCGGACTTAAGAGCTTATGGAAACTGATTCATATGTTTCACACGGCCTTGTTAGTAGTTCGTGTTCGGTTCTTTGTCAAAATTGTGTTCCTTGAATTTTTGACAAGCAATCCGTAATTGCATCAAAGAAATGAATTGTCAGTGTGCTGCATTATTTAGTATATACGTTATACGTACACGATTTAAGTATAACTAAATACATTAGTATGTAATTAAGTATAAGTATTAAATTATCATTAGTTTAATCGTGTACTCCGTTGTTTATATATTATGTACAAAAATAAAATTACGGTAAGGGATTGGTGAATTTTTATTTCCTGCCACGAAGTAGAGGGAAAGTTATGTAATGTTGCGCGCAAAAACGGCGCATTTTCGGCAGAAATACTCTTATTACAGGTAACGAAAGTTGTGCCCCTGGTAACGAAAAAGTGAATAAATCCAGATGCTAAATGGAGGGGAAAATCCTCTAGCATGTGGTGTAGCCAGAATCCATGTTTTGTGGGTCCTTGCTACCGAATAATCAAATGACAGCAAAACGTCTGTTCGTCCGTCCGTCCGTCTATGAACAACGCTAGTGACTAAACTGTTCTCCTGATTTTCTCCAAAATTGATATTCCCAAATCTATCTGGCCGATGTCACGACCCCTTGAATTTGAAACTGATATTTCAATTTTGGAATACTTTACATGAGGCCCCCGGGATATTCCCCCCCCCCAAAAAGGCTCCATCGTTTTTTATTAAATTTTGTTGTTGGATAGTGTGATTGTGTATAAGAGAATGGTGCAGGTCCCGTTTTCGTTTTAAAACCCTGATTTTTCGAAAATTGCAAAAGTTCAAATTTTTTCGGAGTCTTTCTACAACGAAAATATTGAAGATAAGGACTTTTTCCCTTAATGAAATCTGTTCTTTAAAGGTAGATTTTAAAATAAGATCATGTACAATTTTTCGAAAATCTGGGTACTTATCGCGTAATTTTACGTGAAAATACTGGCGAGAAAGTACGTGCTGTTTTAGCACAACTAGTTCATTTCCAAGATCTTGAGAAACCGTTATTACAGCTGAATTTTGAGACGATTAGATTCAAATATAATACACACTATTCATAACACAGAGAAAATATAATAATTTGAAGTTTCAGCCATAACATCTCTCGAATGTATCAGAGAGTAATCACATTTTCGTTCCTATTAGGTCGCCCAAGATTTATGGAGCGGACTTGGGGGCTGCGTGTAATCCTCGTGGGATGCGCAATGGCTGTTAAGCATGCATGGGCTCTAACAAGTGACGGGAGGAGCACATCGTGTTCGAGGCCCCTTCACCGAATACTTTTCCCGTCCCCTCCTCCAGAGAGGATCTCCAGCGGCAGGAGGGGAGGGGCGACGCTCCAGGGGCATCGCGTGTGAGCCAGCGCCCAGCGCAGCGCCCCCCGAGATTAGACCCCCATCGCCCGCCCCTGCCCCGGCCCCCGCCCCCGGCTCCCTGCGCCTGCCTCAAGCGCCGACAGCACTGGGAGACTCACCACGGCCGACAAAGGGGGAGCTCGGACCGGACGAGTCCCTTGTCACGCGGTCACTTGCTGCGACCCGGCAAACGCAGTCTTTCCTTATCGTGAGGAAGTGGGCTATCTAACATTCCAATTTCGGTTTACTAATGACGCCTTGATACGGGTTTGTTTATTTTGCGATGTTTTCCCAAGAAAAACTCTTAGGGGCCTTTGTTTTAATTGATAATAGAAAATGATAAAGTACTTACCGAAAACCCTTTGCTTTTGTTGTATACTTCATGATATTTAGAGACATCTTAATGACGTACCGATTCTGTTAACGGATGCAATATTTTTTTTACAATAATAGTATTCAGTCATGCAATCACTAATAAAACTCCTTATGAATTTCATATTTCAGGGGAGCTCTAAAGGCAATGCTACTCTTCTAACTGATCGGTTCATTTGTTAAGAATCTAATTATATTTTAATTTCACGTTATCTAAACGAAACAGTCATAGAGCTTAAAAACATAACAAGCGAATACTCACTACCATTGTGAGGATGATTCACAAAGAATACAACTTACAGTGTAAAATGAGTTGTTGAAATAACCTTCAGGACTTCGGACCAAATCAACAAACCTTCCCTACTGTGCTAAATTCGTGGGCGAGTAATGCCTAAAAAACTAAATTTTGTTACCTGTACCCTACTGTTCTACAGCTGCCAATACTTAAGAGGCTGAAGTAAATGAGTTCAACTCACCCGTAGAGCAGCGCCGCGCCGGCGATGCCGCCCCCGCACTGCGCGACGGCGAACATGAGCGCTCGCAGCGGGGTGACCCGCCGCGCCACCGCCAGCGCCGCCGTCACCGCCGGATTCAGGTGAGCCCCTGCGGGAAGGCGAGGCACTCAGTCTGGGATACAGGAGAACCTTGGATTGCGAGGAACTTGGTTTGCAAGACGAGCAAAAATGCTCTAGATGTTTTAACTCGATGCGATGCTTTGCAATACGAGTAGAACTGGTTAGCCTCCCCTCTCCACTCCCCCACCTGCTGCGGAATTGTGCGAACAGCGATTTTCTCACAATCAAATTTTGTAGAAAAACTCTGCCCGAAAAAGGCTGTAGCAGTACGAGCAACGGATATTTTCAATGGCAACGTAACCTTGCCAATGGCAACGTAATATTTCCCTGACGTTCTCAAAAGGAGACTCAAGCAACAGTCTTTGGATATTTTCTTAGTTAAAGTGGCACGAAACAATTCCAGCGGGCTAATAGATGACTGCTGCTGTACAATAAACATTTCTTTTTATCTACTCTGTCGTCTCCATCAATGTAAGATACATCGAAGAGTTTTTATTATACAAGGCCAAGATCATTTTGTATTAATCATTTTACTCGTATGTGAATTAATAGTTTTGTATTGTAAACAAATCATCTGAAATTAAATTATTTATTACTAGAAAATTCGCTTCATTAAATGAGGGTTTTGGATTACGAGTGAATTACGTTTATGACGAATTGTGAGTGTTTTGGATTATTTAAAAAATATGTTTTTTACTCAGTGGTTAAAGTATTGTGTTGAGGTAATTAACTGTTCGACTTCCTAATTTCCAATAATTAAAATTAGTTTATTTTTATTTATGACTTTTTTGCAAAAAAAGTCAATATATTCCAAAATGTACAAAATAATTGTAAATGAGGTTGTTTACATTTGAATATGCTAATGCGCACATTTATGCCTTTCTAACATCCGACATATCAACATGATCTCCGTTTTAAAATGTACATTAGACCAAGAAGATTTTTTTTTTCTTAACGGCTATAACGATTTTTGATGAGTAAGATTTAAGTAACAACAAACTAAATTTTCAGACAATTTGACCGAAAACTCATTTCCATAAGATTTGTACGGAGTTGTTTTCCAAAACTATGAAAAATTTGGAGATTGTGCGTGGTGTACGACAATCTTTAGTAGAACGGACGGACAACAATGTATTTCACAATACAGTTCACGACTACACTAAAAATTGTTGTACAAGTACGATATCATACCTAATTTATTTTTATCCTTGTACTTTGAGTACTACACGTAAAATCTGATTAGGATTAGAGGATGTTAGGATTAGAGGATGTCTCTGTCAGCCGTTTTCCGGTTACTACCCACTTCCATGGCACTATTAACAACATGTAACGGGCGTGTCTAAGATGGTCTTATGTCTAGAAGTGTACGTAAGAAAAAATTTTAATGGATAGAGAGCCCGGAAATGTTGACTCCCTCTTCTTCTACGCGGTGCACGCCTATGGACTCTCGGAAAATCATGGAGGACATGCACTCTTGGTTGTTTCACTGAAATTTGTAAGGCTGATGTATGGATTTAGCCATTTCTTCTAGCATCACGGGGTGATTGCAGCTTGGCCTCAAATTTCTTCGCAATGCTTTTCGGTTGAATATTTTGTCTTCGCCATAATGATTTGTTGGGTAATATTCTTCGAAGAGAAATTGGATAAACAAGGCGTACAAGTTTTTGTTTTATTAGTTTCCTACACCTTAGGCTTCCTAGTAAAAGAACGATCAAATTAATAGAAATAATACGATCGGTTTCTTGTTTTCAAAGCAGTAGCCATTTTTGCTCCAAATACGTTCTCCCAAGCCCCCCAAGATAACACTCATTTTAACGATGAAAAATTTTAGACTGCATAAAGAATGTCATTTTCGATACAACTGCGGACAAAACAACAACTGCGGACAAATGCGGACAAAACAAAACAAACAAGATCACCGACCTAGAATAGGAAAAGTTTTAGTAGTAAGAATGTATGTTTAGCAAGAAAGAAAAGGGCATTCTGTACATTAAAACAATTTTATAAATTTCTGTGGCTTAGTAAGATCAGTAACAATATAAAATTACTAAAATAATGCCAGGCTTGTGAAAATCCCATGTTTTAAGCTCGAATTGTAATTATTTTTTTCATAACGCAAAAACAATGCAGCGTCGGTCGTCCGGTCTTCTGCACTATCCATACATACAAAGCACGCAAGTTGTTTGATCATTTCGTTCCCTCTCCCCTCCCCTCCATCACGGGTCACCGCGCCATGGCATTGACCGGAAGGACTGCACCGGAAGCAACTGCCCTCGCACCTGTCGGAAACCCTCGAACCCACACAACGAAATCCTCCTTCAACCGGCCATCGACGTCCACCCAACATCCCAAGTTCACACAGCCCTTCTGGGAAACGCATAGCACCCATGATTGTTCCTGTTCTCTGCGGTCCGCACTACATCGTTTACAGCGGCTTCGGTTTGTCGGGCGATCCATCCCGCGTACGCCCCCCCCTCCCCTCCTGAACCGCCATGCTTCGCCCCGCCCCCCCGCCCCTCCATGTCGCGCCGGCCGCATCCTCGGCCGAAGAAGCGACCACCTGCTCGCCTGCTCACGCGAGTACGCGGAGGCACGCGGCTTCGTTAGCTGCTCCTGGGAGTCGAATGCCATTCCCGTGGCCAGAATGCGTGGAATAAACTCCACTCGCGGCGCAGCGTGAAGTGGCGGGCCGGCAGTTCGAGCCTCATAAAGAAGCAGATACCTGTTTGGCCGCGGGCCAAGAAACACTACGACCTCGCCTCGCCTCTTTCGGTATCTGTCGGAGCGTCTGGAGAACGCCAACGCCCAGACGCTGGCTGGCCGGGGAGGAGAGGCAGGCCCGTTGGGAGGCCAGCGGTCCACGCGTAGGGTGGCCACTGGGCGCCGACGCGGTGGCTGGAGCGAACTGCGTTTTTAGTCGCGCAATCTTTCTTGATACTCCAGCTCAGCTCGACACGGCGCGTTCAAAATATTGCTTGAACTGAACCTAGGCGCTTTAATTAGAATTCCAAATCCTATTATTTTGGTGCTGCTCAGGTTCTTCTGTACTGAGAATTTGGTGATTTTGTACGAGACACGTTTTGGCTTTTCTAACGATTTTATGATTCAGAATTGTGAAGAGCAACTCATCAAAATATCGAATTATACTTACAATTAGACTAACCTGAAGAACCTTTAAGAACATCAAGAAAAGTGCGCAGAAGCGTATGCACACCAATCATACTCGAGCACCCGAGCAGACATCTACTGGCATAATTGTTAAGATCTTCGAATTTCCAGTTATATCTTAGTTTAATGGTAAGTTGGGCACATAATTTAACTATTAAAGACGTTATTATATTATTAACAATCCTCTAATTCACGACTAAATATGTTACGAGTCGGTTGTTTATCAACAGAGTTGCAATCAGCCGGGCTGCAACCATCTTCCTAAGGAGCAGAAATCTATGAACTGTCGGTGCCTCTACAATACTTTGCGCGAAATGTGGGCTGTTCCCAATTAAGCAATATCTTGTCTTTTGAATGATCTGAGAGTTTAGCCAAGTTCTTACACAAATTTTGCGGAACAAATCCCAGAGTTCCGATAACTCTTGGGACGACCTATGTTTTTACGCCCCATTCGCCTGATGTCGATTGCCTAACTCTTATATTTACGATGTTTCTTTGTCTCATTTTATTATTATTATTATTATTATTATTATTATTATCATTATTATTATTATTATTATTTCGTTTTCTTGAAGTTCACATTTCGCTACCGAAAAGATGTAATAATGGAACATCGGTTTGCACTTCAGGACTCACTGAAACCCCACATATCAGATGTCTTATAAATTGCAACGATTCCCTTCAGTTGGTTTCATTGAACGTTTCAACAACAGAATAATCATTTGAGGCAGTATTTATTTTTTGTAGTAGATATTCAATATGTATTTTTGATTCTAATTCTCTGTAAACCTTTCATCACATTTGTTTCGTGAAAGCAATAATTTACAAAATAAGAATTTTCTGTATCAATAATTACACTGCGCTGTGCAATGCAAAGGAAGCCATTTTGAAAGGCTGCATTAATTAACTTTTCGGTAATTCTAATAATTTCATTACGATGCGTTTTGGCATAATGTTGTTAATATTTCGTATTTTTTCTCGGTATATATTTCATCCACAATGAAGTAAAGTCATAAATTCCCAAAATATTACAACTGAAATGTATTCTGTACAAGCGAATTAATTTTAAGAAGCGTAGAAGCGAGTCACTGAGTAACAAGAGCAACGAAGAGAACAGTTGGCAAACGATAACGCTCACTTGAGTCATCAGGAGTCAGCGCCAACAGTCAATATCGTTTAACATCACTTCAAGTAGGAAAGAATTCAACTTCCCGGAATTCTTAATCTCTGCGAATCATCTTTTCTATAATCTCCGATTACGACTCTATGATACCTAAAAAAAATAGAATTATCGCTGGTGGTGAATTTCGTCTTACTTAGTAGCTAAATGTAATTGCTTAGACGTTGATTGTGCTTTTGTGCTTGCGAAGAATGCATGAAATTGGAATGTGAGAAAACTGCCGAAGTACGTCGAAGACGCTGCGCGTTCTTCGGTAGAAAGCCATTTTCTGGCCAAATCATGTTTAAAGAAAAGAAAATTAGATATTTATGTTTCTGCAATTTGTTATCTTGTCTTCTGTCTAATATTAATTCCGTAAGCCCGGAAACATTTGCAGGGATGATTACAGCGACCCGCAACTTCTTCGTTCCGAAGGAATCATGGATGTTGGCTCGGCAATTAGTACGCGGTGAACACGTTTTAATCGACTTTGGAACAAACCTAATATAAACAACAGATAACTGTGTCCTCTTTGAAGATACGGAGATGTAAACCTATTGGGCCAATCCAAATGAGTATTCGAATCAAGCTCGAGTGAACGAATATTCACGTCCTATGTGTCACTTTGTCTTGAACGAATTTATGTGAGGGATCGGACCCCCCCCCCCCTTCTGGCACATATGAATCCACCCTTGCTTTTGAAAAACCGCAACTTCACCTGTGTTCGTTCCTGGGAAGCATGTAAGTTTACTAAGCACTGGATATCTGAAGAAATCACGTAGCTGGATGTCGAGGATGGCGTTTACAAAAGCCGTGCCCTCTCGCACTCACCGGAGATGTGTCCGAAGCAGGTGGTGAGCGCGGCGGCGGCGAGGCCTGCGGCGGCGGTGGCGGCGAGCGGCGCGGCGGCCGAGCCCCCCATGCCCGTGCCCACGCCCACGGTGGCCGCGGCGCCGCTCGCGATCAGCACGTAGAAGAAGGCGCCCAGGCACTCGGAGATGACGGCGCGCCACAGCTCCAGCGTGCGCAGCTCCTGGCGCGCGCGCGGCCGCGGCGCCACGCCGCCCACGCCCACGCCCGCCCCCGCGCCCGCGCCCGCCACCCCCGGCGCCGCGGGCCCCAGCAGCTGGCGAAGCAGCTCTGCCGCGGCGGGCGCCGCCTCTGCCGCCGTCGACATCGCAACTGGGCGCCCGCCGCTGCGCGCCGCGCCGCGCCACACCGCTCCGCCGCCGCCGCCGCCGCCTGCCCCCGCTCCCCCCGCGGCACCGCTCCGGCCGCTCCGCGCCCAGCGCCATCTGCCGCCAGGGGTGCCCCGCCTGGCCGGCCTCTGTGGACGGCGAGCGCACACTATCTTTCGCCCTCTTTTAGGAAGAGGCCATGTTGTTTGTCTCCTTTCGAAAAATGTTTCAAACTTCGACAGAATTCGCTTTTATGTTAAAAATTAGAGAGCGAATTTCTTTGATTTTGCGTATTTTGTTTTTTTCCTTCAGGGCATAGCTAAGTGAAATTTTTTGACATTTGGTTAGAATTGGATGCTCTATGTTAGTGCATATTTGTGCATATTTGGCCGATTTTTCCTGTTGCCACATGTTCGTGTAGTGCACATTTTGCATATTTCGTTAAGACTGAGACTTAGCTGTAAAACATTTCATATTTTTGTGAATCTATTTATGAGCAGTCGATGATGTGAAATGGAAGAGCTTGTCACAGTTTGAGTTTTCTTTTCTTTTCTATAGATGATAAAATACTTGTGTAAATGGATATTTCTTGATATATTTTTTAAACCGAAGAGAAAAAATTAAACAAGACATACAATGTAGCCTATTTCACAAAGGTGCATATTTACTTCAATTATTTCTGCCGCAAAATAAGGTGGATTATATTATGTTTGCATTAAAATATATCTTTTCACTCCGAGCGTGCTTCTCCTGAATTTTATCAAGAAAGGTTTATAAAGGAAATGAAGTATTGTTAATTTGAATTGCATATTAAAGTGCATATTTTAAATTTTTAGGTCGTAAATGCACAGTTTTAAAAGTATATTTCAAGATTTTTTTAGGGTCTAAAAATCCTCTCCCTATTAATTATAGTTACGAAGCATCCCCACATTTACCTCCGAACACAAAAAAATAAAAGCCCAATAATTAACCTGGTGTAAACCCGAGCGAGAAGTAATCGGTTTGTCTTGTTCACATCACTCAGTATTGCGCTTGGTGCATTCTGTAGAAAAAAAACAGGATGACAAAAAGTTGAAGTATACCATTTCTTTCCTAAAAATGTGTGTGTCAACGTCACGCAGCTAGCGACAGTAATTAACACGAATTTGTTTAAAGTCTTTCAATCCAATTAAATCTGAAATAGAATATTCCTAAGAGTCAATTCAATTCAAAAATATTTAAGACTTTGTGCTATGCATTCCGTGTATTTTCTTCACCGGGTAGGTCGCAAGAAGGGTTCGGATTTTTATGAAACTGCAAATGTTCATACGAAAATGCATATTTCGATGGTTTGAGACATTATTGCATTCAAAACCTTTGTGCATATTTCAGCATATAGTACACTCTTAACTTTTCACTCAATTGTATAAAATTATATTAAATAACACACTCAATTCATTAGCCAAAACGTTCTTGAAATGAAGGATAATCTGAATAGTCTGAGCAATGGCCCTGCCAGAGAGCTGACGCATCGCAACGACCACTTGCACCCCTCACCACCTCCCCTTTCACTTCTTCAGGCGCCGCGCCGTGAAGCACAGAAAGGACAACGGGATCTGTCAATAAGTTTTGGATAACCGACCTTGAAGTACTGCACGTGGCGCCCTTGAGAAGTGTGTGCCCGCAGCTGCCCTGGGCTGGCATAGGGCCACAGGGTTGAGTTTACTGAACTGTTGCGGGGGAGGGGACCCAAATGTCTCAACTTGCCTTGTTTTTACTTATTAATTTTTAATCCCTGGTCATCTAGAAGACTTTACTTCTCATTACTTCTTGTGCAATAGTGGCACAACCCAAAAATCAGGTGTTGAGATAAAGGAGTTTGAAGTTCCATCTTAAAATGCATCATTCATAGGATTCATTGATGGAATAAGTGGTATAAGGTACTAAATGGCTCCATAAGGGTTCAATTAATAATGTGACCAATGTTTTTGCAATGAAAAGGAGAACGAAAAATTTTAAGAAAAAGTACACTATTATGCTTTCATGCCTTTTAATTATTTAATTAATGAAATATTTTCAAGTGAACGAATATTTTTGTCAATTTATCATTTTCTAACAATATATTGGAAATTTCGGAAAAAGAAGTATCCTTCATATTGAATAGTAAGTGCTGCAGCTACAGTATCAACAATCTTGATTTCTCACTCGTCCAAAAATATGAAATAATGAAGCTGAAACAACTGAAAACGGCGGGAATTCCCCTGATCTGGCAACACTAATCACGTCTTTCCGAACTGTACCGTCACGTGACTCGTAATAGTTCGGCGCGGTATCTCTGAAAACACAGATAACAGATTGGTTTTAAAATATCGAAAAGGACACGTAGGAGGACTCTTTTGAGGAAGGATAGAACCTACAAAAGAAGGACAGTCCTCCCTAAAGGAAGACGATTGGTCACCTTATTAATAATACAAATATTCTACCCCCTCACCCTCGTTCCTATGACTGATATTTTCAGATGGCCACTATTGCTGAATGTTTCTAATGCATTATGTTGGACTATCCTAGGCGATTATGACTGATGAAACTTGGAATCTTACCATTGCCTTGCCTATTTATTTACGAATCTGTAATATTTATCAAAAATGACCTACTTAACTGAAGGAACATATTTTCATGCAAAATTGATATTTATAATTACAACACACGTCGTAGAAATCACGTGCATCAAGTAGCAGTATCAACAGCTCAGTAACAAGAAATCCACATACAATACATGTACGTTACTTTACAACGCATTGCCAGATGACATTAAACAATTAAGTCTGTTCACAAAGTAAAATCGTTTCTGCTGCATAACTGTTTATATACAATTAGAGACTATACGATCGTCAAAAAGAAAAATAATGTTTATTTTAACAAAACAATGATATATAATGAATTAGTTTACATTTGTATTATATACATTAAAAAAAATATTTAATACGCCTGTAACAAGTAATGTACCTACTTCAGCTTCCGGGTCAATGACCCCCATCTCGATCAGGTTTTTGTCCAGTTTCCCTGATCCATTGAGCAAATGCTGAGATGGCTCCTTGTTTTGCTTCTGGACGTAAATGTAGCTTCATTATGCGCACCTTTTATTGAGCACTCCTTTTGGCTTGTAGTGGTGGAGTAGAACTGATATTAGTTACTATTTTGTTAGCAATACATAAAAATCAACTCAGCAGTTCATTTACCGTTGATATTGTTTTTCTATAACTCGGGGACGAAAATGTCTGGTTTTTCGAATGTTGCTGATCTCGCGTGTTTTTTTTTTTTTTTTTTTTTTTCCCTTCGTTCTGAGCCTCAAGAAAATGTGCGCAGATAATCTCTTCCCCCACACGTCATACACAGTTTTTTTTACCAAATAAATAAATAAAAAATAATGTACAAGCAGAAAGTAAGCTTTAATAATGATGAAAACGAATTATGAATATGTGTAATGAGTAGGGGACAGATTTTTAATGAAATCTCTTTTTTTCCCTTTCACTTTAGAACACTGGCGTTTAATACAGAAATTAATTTTATGTCATGACAAAAGGAAATGATCAATTTTTTACGTCATTTTTTGTATTTTTCGTCGATTTCAACTATGCCATGTTTTACCTTTTTCGTCATTTTTAAGGCATTTTTCGCCGATTTCATTGATTTTAATATCATTTTAATGGCATTTGCTTCAAATAATATTTTTGAGATGCAACAAATGTTTTCCATAGAATTCTTGAGGAGTCTGTTCGATTTCTTAGCTCAGAAGTTGTCATGTCAGCCGTTGTATGAAATGTGAGGTTCCTGTGACGCCTATCAGCACCATTGTAGGTTCAGCCGATTTCGGGATAACTCAAGACAGATTTGTTTGTAAAGAACTATCCAAAACAAAAGTTTGCCAGATGAGTGCACTTGAACGAATAGAAGTAGCCTCGTTTACTTCAGTAACTTATCCAGCCTGAGTTGTTCATCTGAAGTGGTTTTGATCACGGTTTTTATGTCATTTTGCTCTTAGGGCATTTTAAAAACATTTTAAGAGCATTTTATTGATCATTTTTGCAATGTTTTAGGTCATCAAAATCCGCCCCCTAGAAATGGGTAACCAACTTGCAACACCAAAACCATAACTTTTGTAACATTAGTTTCATAGTGAATTCTATTGTTTCAGTTGTAATCAGTAACCAAGATACAACACAAAAAATAAAAAAAGAATACAAAATAAACACCAAGAAATAATATCCATAGCCTTGAAATTTTAGAATGTAGAAGGTTAAGTAATAATTTGGTCAACTGTAGGTGATCAAACACTGAAGATAATCTATATTGTTCATAGGTATTGGAAGAGCTTTGAACCAATTCTTTTTCATTGTATTATGAATGATCCAATACTACATTATGAATCATCACAACATAAACAAGAAGCAATACCACGCAAATCTATAACTTACGTAAGTTTCAATATGAAATCTATACTTCGTTTTTTTAACGTATCCCTTGACATTAGGTCACTTTCACACCTCCTGCCTTATAAAATGAATATTTTTAACATTGGTGAGCGTATGTCTAGGGCCATTAGCCCCGTTGAGAAGGACGTTCACGAATTAATAAAAAACATTTTATAAAGGAGGAAATGTAGTAAAAATGGCCTCATGGGCCACGTTAAACAAAACGAAGTATAGGAACAAAACGAACCCTCTTAGGGTTCAAAAGTTAGGTTGTTGTAAAATGTTGAATAACATCTTGGAACTGCATTGCTGGCAATCAAACTTTATAGAGTGTCGAATTTCTTCTTAGATATTGGAAGAGGTTTGTTGTAAGCTTCTTCCTGTGTTGCTTACTGAAAAAATGTAAACGCCTTTTGTATCTTCAGGCTTTGATGTTCACAGTTTTAAACACTGTTTCTTTGAAAAACTTTTTGTAGAATAAGCAATCCAACGATTGGTTTTCTACCTTCAGTACATAAATGTTGAAGTCTTCGTAAGTGTCTGTTGATTGATTTAGTGATTCAAGTGCTAAAGTCATTCGTTCTGTAGGTGTAGTGCATTTTCTCCTTGGGAGTTAATAGTGATCTTCCCTCGCTGGATGGTCAGATCCGGCACCGATCTACCTGTCGGCTAACGGGTTTTCCCGAACCAGGTATCGCCCACCAGCAGAGCACCGTTCCAGCCGGGGCAAGCTCTAAGCTCCCGACTTGTCGGCCGGCATGTGTGGTAGTGTACGGCATGTAAATGTACATGTGTGTATGGGGTTGAGGGTAGGACACGGAAGACGAAGGAAAACTCCTGCGCGGTCCGTGGTCTGTTTGTACTGTTCCGTCAATCGCCTGGTGTGGATCGGAGAAATTGCGGAAAACTACCAATCAGAGAAGCCAGCCACTAGAATTATCCTCCAGACAGCGGCTAAATTCGACCTAGCTATCTAGCTAGTGTCGAAAATCCTCCCACTGTCGAGACTCGAACCTAGGATCTCCCGGTCATGGGCACTGCAGTGACATCAGTTGATACCCTTAATAAGGTAGCATAGGTCCGATTTTCACGGATAACTCTGAATTTTTGAAAATTGCAAAAGTTAAAATTTTTTTCGGCGTCTTACTGGAACTACAAAATTGGAGATAGAAATTTTTCTTTTAAATAAAATTTGTTGTCCAAAGTGAGTTCTTTCATTAAGGTCATGTAAATTTTTTGAACTCTATAATTGCACTCTTTAATATGAGGAAAAGTTTATTTTGAGTTTGTTTTGTTTTTTCAAAAATTATATAAATGTAATGTTTTTGGAAGATCTCTCACTTCTTTAATATGCACATTACCAGCAATTTGTAGATTATTATATTTGTGAGTGTAAGTGCTTCAAATAACTTCAACTAAAGTACTTTGAAAACTCAAAAATTTTCTGTGAAAATGAGCTTCAAATTTCTAGTAGCTTCAAATTTTTAGTAGCGCTAAAACGCAATTTTCTTTAAAACGGCTCATAATTTTTAGAAGAAAATTACCACTTAGGACTATGTTTTTGTGTTATTTAATATTATAAAATTAATATTTCCTTTCTACCAATAGGAAACCGAAAAATTAAGAAAATGACAAAAAATATACTTTTGGCGGTGATAGATAGCAGCTGACAAGAAAGAGTATGTGGCAATTCCGAATAGCTAGCGAAGACCCAAGGAAAGAGAAAACTAATACCGGAAACTCTGTGCCATACTGTAGCACCACTAGTCTAAAAGAAATATTTTCGGACCATATAATTTTATTTGTCTCATGAAAGATATTCACTAGATTGAGTTCAAAACAACAGATGTTTCTTTGAGTGTCTCTATTAGCACAGAGAGAAATGTGAAATCAGTTGTCTGTCTAGTGCCGTGCGAGATGACGTAATCTTTTCGAGCAAAGCTCCTACATCAAAACAGTGTTTCTCTTTTTTTAAAAAAATGCCCTAGAATATCAGAGAAAATTGGTGGAAGCTGAGTTCACTTGAAAAGAAGAAGCCTCGATTATGTCAGTAACGTATCCAACAGCTTGAGTTGTTCATCTGAACTGATTTTGATCAAACTTTTACGTCATTTTTCTTTGCTTTAGGTCATTTTTCAAAAATTTGAAGAGCATTTTAGTCATCATTTTTGGCGATGTTTTTGGTCATGAAAACCCGCCCCCTAGTGATCAGCAACGCACGGATCGAACTGTGGGTGTGCGGACCGATGTAGCAAGTGCGGTAACGAGCACCTGCTGAAGGAGGCAGACGATGGTCGCTACTGGAATCAAAGAGCGAAAGTGATATCGAGAATTGCACATTCACATGTATTCCCTTACGTTGCTGATCACAGGTATTTACGTGTCCTCGCTTGAACTCTCCTCGCTATCTCGCGACTGTCCGGTATGAAAGGACAGTATTCCTAACAGGTTCCATCGATTTCCTGTGATATCCTAGGCCCTAGGACCTAGGATATTTCTTTTACGGAGAACAGCTGTCTTTATATAGGAGCGTTGCTCGAAGTGTTACATTCATCTCGCACGGCGTTAGACAACTGATTTCACATTGCTCTTTTTGCTAATAGATAGGACCATCTGCAGGTATGAAAACACACTAGTAGTGCATTTCATTCACTTAGCAAATAAAATTACGTGATCCGCAAATATTTCTTTCAGAAAAAAAAAGTTGCCATGACTTCTTCCCCAATCTTCTCACACAACATTTAATCCACTATTTACATGAGGTTAAGCCAATTGGGTTCCTTCATATTTTTACTTTCTCGCCCTTACGAAGGTGCTTCTTAAGAAGGGAAAGTTATGTAATCGTGTTTTTGATTTGCTAATTTCGATGGAACAGGGTTAAAGATGACAGAGATTATTATTTATCACGTCATGGGGTTATGGTTCCTTAATCCTTGGGAAGTGTGAGGCGCCGTATCCCCGGGTTCGATTCTCGGCCGAGGCAAATTATTCCTATGCGCTTTCCTTACAAATGTTCCAGTATCTATTGCTGTGTGACGATGAAAAAGCCCACCCTAAGGTTATGAAGACCAGAATATGCGGTAAAGGGATGTCTTGGTGCTAACCACACGAACTCCTTATTCCATGGCCGAGAGGCTGTGTCACCGCTGGTCGACCTACGCCCGTAGCGGGCTGTCGAGCCAAAGACCAGGATTCCCCAATTTAACTCTTGTGGATTTCTCAAAATCGTGTTTGCTTTGGTCTAAAACCTACTAGCTATAGACCATAGCTAGCAGCGCCCACCTAGAAAATATAATTTTGCATAATTGGAAGTTGACAATGCAAGGGAAAACATTTGTAGCACATTTTTTCCAAAAATCAAGACCGTACAAAAACAAACAAAAAACAGGACTAACGTGCACGAATACTCAAAAACTTCAGAAAAATACGCCACTCTACCTTAAATTTAAGGCTATTAGGTTCTGGGGAAAAAATATTCAGCCCTTTAATATTCCAAAATTCAGGGTTGCACAAAGTAAAACAGGTAACTTGTATTCGTATGGGCTTATTTACAAGAAAACTAAAAACGTTAGAAAACATTCGAAATAATACCCAAAATTTGAGGCTAATCTTAGACTCTAAGGGGAAAAATATTTTGGGCTTTATATTCCTTTTATCCTTACCAAATAGTCCTGTTGGTGTCAATGTTCCTGTTAAATATCAATGTATCCTGTATTTATCAATGTACCCTGTGTTTATCAATAGAAAAGCAATAGAAGAGACCCAAGAAGAAATGTAATTTCTCTACATTTAAAGTATATTTTTATACTTCTGATTCGCATTTTTACTAAAAGTGTTTTGTAATATTATGAGTGATTTTACTGTAGCAAAATTTGTTTCCATTTCTTAATGAGTAGAATAAGTAGAAATTTCTTTCCATTCCGTAATAACAAGAAATTGTGACAATATTTGGTCAACTTTGAACTCGTTTGAGAAGTACGTTCTAATGTACTACATAATGTCTACGTTTCTGGAGCACGGGGTGTTGTCGCCCACATCTCCATTACTGTTAATTTCCAGTCTGTCATCACTAAAATGGACGACTGGTGAGCTTACTAGCGGATTTATTTACCGAATTTGGCTTTTCTCTGAAAGCTTAATATATATTAATTATAGATTTCTACGGTTTCTCCATGTGCCAAATTCTAAGGTTCTATTTATAAAACGTAAGTACACTTTTAATTGTAATAAATTAATATGTTATCTTTTATGTTTCATTGCTCTAAATTCATAGTTTTGCAACATGTTTTGCTACGATTCAACACTCCTGAATCGCATATTATTTACGAGTTTTGTACTTTGATAAAATAACTCTAAAACACGTTTTCCACTGGGTAATGAATCTCTAATGAAAAAAGTGCAGGATAAGAGAAAATAGTTATGAGTGGCAGAGGATAAAAAAAGGATGGGACTGACAAGCCAAGAATTGTGCAGGAGAAGGACATTCCTGTTCAAATGGAATCTCCACGTTCGCCTTTTGTATACGGAAGGGAGACGCCTTGTTTATTGAGGGAGTATCGCGGTGACATTCTTTCCCTTTTTACAATAGGGCCTTTCTTTAGCTTCTCGGCCTTCCTGTCAACCATCGTCGTCTCAGTCAACCAACCTTTGTCGCCCGTCTTGCTGAGTTGCAGCAAGAACTCATGAAAAAATGGTGTTTTGACGCCGATAATTCAGCAAAACACATATATTAATCGTTCAAAAATCGCAGCAAGATGTGGTAAAAAATCGACACTGTCTGATATTTACCTGAAAATGTTCGTATTACGGTCTGGCCTCGGTATTTTGTGACGAATGATGATGAGCGATTTCAGTAACTTAATCGTACTAGGTTTTGTGTGTCCTCGTTTACACCTAGGTAAGTATTCTGTTATGAAATATTTTATTGAAAATTCATAATAACATACTTTATCGTTGGATGCGGCGGTGATCTTTTCCCGCTGGAAGCCGAGATCCGGCGCCGACCAAGCCGTTGGCTTGCAGAGTTTTCCCTAACCAGGTATCTCCCACCAGTGGGGCATTGCCCTAGCACCAACTCTTGGTGCTGCAAATGGCACATACTTTTTCGTATTACGTTTCCTTTTCTATCGGTATGGAACGTCTAGCTGCTCCGGGCATCAGCGTCGTCACTCCAATGCCTCCGACCGGTAGGTCCTTGATTGTGCCAATTGTACCTTTATCATTTGTTGTTTCTTCTGTTCTCGTATGAAATCTTCGTACTCCTTTCCCGGCGAAGGAAAACTATACTCAAGCTCTTTTCTTCGTTCATTCGTATTTTGGTTTTTGATCCACTTCTTGTGTTTCTGTTTTGTAATTTTCGTAAGTTTCGTGCAGGCTTTGTCAAATCAGGATTTGTCGCGTTTTATTTTTTGGGATCGTTTGTTGACTAGTACCAAATACTATAAAGACAATACAGGACACTTCGCGATATATCGAGAAACATCCATCTGGTGGCAGAACCTGGTAATAACTCGTACACCCTAACCTCAATGCTCTGTTGGTGTTTGTTGTCTGCTTGATTTCTTTTCATTTTATTGTCTTTCTGGTCGATTTCTGGAAAACATATTTTACAATACTGTTCTTTACATCATTCTACGTATGGCAGGAAACAATTCTGTAGTTTTTGGCTTTATTATAAAATACAGCAGAACTCGCGTTCGTTCTTCACATTTCCTCGTGATAAAAACAGGTAAAAATTGAAAGAATCTTGAACATGAATGAAGCTAGTTTAATACAATTTGACTTCTCTTTGTAATAAATGCATTAAAAACTATAAAATTACTTAATTGGGAGACTACTAGCACATTGCCATTTCCAATGCCATGCGTAACGAACATTGCAGAAATGGATAACACTGAAGATATTCCTACAAGTTTCGTACAGGAAAATGCTGAGTCCTATGTATGTGGCTGGTTGTGTAGTACCGTGCCATATGATGGTTGTAGAAATGCCTAACAGAATTTGGATGAAAAGTATAAATTAAGAAACTCGCATATTGTGATTAAACAGTATGTGAATGCCACGCTTTTCTACCCAAATGAATTCGCCATTAGTTTTCTAAGACTGAATATGTTTTCAATAAACACTTTTTAAATTGTTTACGTCAAAGTAAACTTGACGTACAAAAACAATTAATGCAAATCATTAATATTCACTTGCAGAATATTTTATGTAAGGGGTGTAATAATCTGTATGAAAGCAGAGGTATCAATGTATTGATACAGTGCTTTTTAAAGGAAGCAAATGGAAAAAAAGCCAAATGTATCAGTGGAAGTGTTTAGGCAAGAAAAATCTTACATTTGTAACAACTTTATTCCTGAAAATAATTTTCATTATATGTTCACTAAAGGTTCAATGTTCTCATGTCCATTATAACACATTGTACATTATAATTTTCCGTAATTTGAGTCCTTCAATATAATTAAATCACAGCGAGAGTAGTTAAAAATAAGTCTTATTTCGTTAGGTAGATTAAAAAATATTTGTTTCTTCAGTAAGAATCATATTGACATTTCTATTTGGCGCTACATTACCAGGTTCTGACACTAGGATCGCTAATGGGAACTTGTTTCCATCGGTTGCGTGGAAGAACGGGGAAGTGTCCTGTATTGTCTCTATAATATTTGCTAGTACTCTCATATCCGATTGATTTGCTGGATCTCGTATATTCGATTTCAGGGACGCTCTTAATTCACTTGGATCATTTTTGTCTTTGGCCACCTTTTACTCTCAAGTACAGCCATATATTTATCTGTGTTACGTTCCACTCCAAGTATACATGAGAAAGTAAAATATGTGTAAAAATAAATGTAGTATGTGCGCGCGTGAATGTATGCGTGTGTATGTGTGTGTTCCACAAAAAACTTTTGAGCTACTGAAGTCATTGTTCCCAAAATTTGCACACTTCTGAGCAGCTGATAAAAAATAGAGGACTCGATTCAAAATGTTCCTCCAAAATGTGTTTTATTACAAAATTTAGTTGCTAATGAAATCCGGATGTGTCTAGGCGGCCTTGGTTCCGAGAGTTGCCGGCGACGCGGAGCGTGGTGGACGAAGTGGGCGGGGTAGAGGGAGTTGAGCGAGTAAGGGAAAACACAGGCCGAGTTTCGCTCAGGGCCAGCATTGCCGCTCTCTACGGCGACTCTGACCGGGAGGTTTTAGGGTTCGAGCCCCGACAGTGGCGGATTTTCGTCATTACGTAACTAGATAAGTCCAATTCAGCTGCTGTCTGAAAATTTGAGCGGCCAACAGCTCTGATCGGCAGTTTTCTATGGTTTCTCCGTTCAGTACCAGGCGAGTGCCGGAGCAATACCGTAATAAACGGGCCACGAACCGCGGCGCGATCTTTTCTTCCTCTTGCTTGTTCTGTCCCCTCTTCTTACCTACACAAGCATTCCCACTGAATACATGGCTATAATGTGTGGACATGTCGAGAGGCCAGACGGGAGCTTAGTGTTTGTCCCGGCTCGGTCGGTGTGCAGGAAGAATACTCCGCAAGCCGACTTGTGGATCGGCGCCGGATCCCACTGTCCAGCGGGAGGGACACCGCCATCTCAGGCACTAACAAATTGACTGCGCCAATGACCAATGCGGTTGATGTGCCCGTAAATATTTATCAAGCGAAGAAGGGCGGGACGGACGGAGCGGGTGGGTTGGGCGATGAAAATAATACCTTTAAGGCATTTATTAAAATACGTTTATTTATGAAAAACATGTTGAAGATGGAAATAGAGTTGGTTCTAATATAATCTTCTCAAGAAATAAAAAAAAATGATGAAAAAGTTTGAGCTTCGCTTTGCACAAGGATATTTCTGCCCACTTGCCAGCAGTTGAAGGACCGCGTGTGCTTGATAATTATAATGAAATGTCTGCAACCCACCCCATCATTTTCTGGTTCTACCGGTTGCGCCCACCGCGTTGACTGCGTCGAATCCTGTTAACCGGGATTCCGCAGTTATACTCTAATTTGGCATTCAGAGGGCTCGTGCTTGTCCACGAGCACGTTAGTGCCGACGCGCTTGCGCACTCAGGGAAGTGCAAGTGAGGATTAGGCCTGGAAAAGGACATTGAACTCTCGTTTCCATCCATAAGCCCAGATAAGTATAATGATAAATACATTATGCTACTTTTATTAGCGACATGTCTTTAATCATGAGACCTGTTCTGAATCATTGAATACAATATTACATTGTCTCATTACAATTGCATAAAAATCGGATAGCCAAACTGTCAAATTGAAGACTATTGCAACAAATGTGCAAGTCTTCAACAAATGTGCAACTATTGCAAACAATATCTCTGGGAACAAAAATGAAAAATATAATGTACTAAATACTCGTAGGGCATAGCTCTTGGTCAGCGGGATCGCTTTCCACTACGCGGCCCCGGGTTCGATTCCCGTTTGAGGCAAGACTGAAGTATGCGGTTTTCTTGCAGTGTCCCAGTATATGTTGGTGTGTGACGATGAGAAAATTCATTTCTCAGGTTGAAGAAACCGGAATACGGCATGGGGATGTCTACGTGCTAACCACACGTACCGCGGTAACCAATGGCCTCGAGGCAGGGACGTCGCCGGTAGGCCTCAGCCCGTTTACACCAAGTACATACACACATACATGCAAATACTCGTAGTATTCGGGTTTACTAAATATTCGTAGTATTCTTAGTTATTTAATAAATAAAATCAGTTTTGAAGTCAAATTAAAATAAAAAAATGTGACGTAACCACATTAAATATTTACTATTAAACATTATTCCATTTCCTATTTCAACTCTTGTTACCTCAACAAAAACCTAAATTGAAATTTTTATGACAGTAATAACTAAGAGAATTGAACAACTACTATTTCGCCTTCTTTTTATAAACTGCTCGTAACCGAAAGTTTTTGTTTTCTTAGATCTGCCTTTTGGGCTAAGTCTGTATTGATCTTTCAGCGTAAAAATGACACCATAATATTTGACGTCTACACTTTTCCCACACTTGTTACAGAAATTCTGACTGAAAATATTTAATCATAATTACCTGAAAAATTATAACTCGATTACTTCTGTAGATTCCTAGGTAACATGTTCATTAAAATTAGCCAAAATAAAATGTGCCAAAAATATCTAAATATTCAGTTTTGAAACGTTCCGTGAACCAGGAAATAAGGGGTATAAATAGCAATAATTCTGTAATAATATTGCGAGATAAAACAAGGAAGACTTTTCAGACAGCCCATCCCGCTCTTGAAACACATTACATTTATTCAATTTGAAAAGAGGATCAGTCACACTTTTAAGCAATGGAGGAACAAAACTCTCCCCAAAACCACTGCACGTTCTAATTTGAGCGAATAAGTTTAACAAGATTGCAATAAATAGTTTGTCCTATGCTTTGTTAAAAAAAAGTGTAAGGAAAGTTTTCTTATTTATTAGTGAGAAATTTGCAGAACGGCGCGTAGTCTGTCCACTCATATACATCTCCGGTAATATAACAGATTAAAAAATACTCTTAAAATCCATGGATAAAACCGAGAATACTTGGGAAGCGTGAGAAAGCCAAATGGCGTTCGTATTTCTCAATTTTACTCGCCCCTGTCGCGGAACCATTGAGAAACCGAAGTCGACCTTTCACGGCAGCGTCCAAGTGAAGATTCACCGGTCTCATCTGCGAGTCGATGGGAAAAGCCGGGACCTCTCATTTTAAGGTCGAGGAGGTGGCCGAAAACGTGGCGAGGCGGCCCGCGGGCGTGTGTGAACCGCGAGGCGCCAGCCAACGGGTCAGGAGCACGCGACCTCTCCGAGGCCGTGGGACGCAGGTCTCTGACTCCTCCACCCCTCCACCTCCACCGCAACCGACACTACTTTCGCCACAGTCGCCGCAAATCCTTTGCATTTTGACGTCGTTATTTCCGTAACTCTCCGAAACTCTGTGATTTAGTAGGAGAGAAATATTATTGGAAATCCACCTATTATAATAACAGAGTGATTGTCAAATTGACTCGTACTGGATGACAAAGTATTTGGCAAATACATCTATCTTTTATACTAACACAATCAGTGGCGAGAGTTCGCTTCGGTATTAGATCCGTTTAGAGCGTTATTAATGAGCGTTTCATGGCTGTTTCCCGCTATCATAGGCGTGCGCATAGAAGGGGCCAAAGAGTCGGGTTCCTATGAACATTTTGCAAGGGCCCCCGAAGCCTTATGTAATACATTTTATTTCCTTATTATATTTAATCCGTGGATTTTCCTATTATTAATTTGGCAATTTGGGAAATTGTTCCACATTTGGGAAGAAGCTCTCCAAACGAACAGACGACATAGATCCTAAAATAAATTGTTTTTCTTAGTAGTGACAATAAAATTATAATTTTATCCTCTTTGTACTACATTTTGATCACTTATTAGTAAAACTGTAAAACTGTGAAAACAAAATCATTGGCAAAAGGGAATCAGAAATGCAACAAACCTCGCTTGTCTTTGCCTGCGCCTGTGCTTGCTATGTGTATGGAAATAATTGGCAGCACTGCCTCGACAGCGCGAGAGCTTGGATCAGCGTTTGCAGCGCAGTTTGCCAAGAGCAAGGGCGCGGGTTCGAGCCACTCACGACTCAAGTTCATTTTACTTTCTCGCATACTGCGTAGAGAAAGTTATGTAAAATTACAGCGAAAATCGATTTTTCGCCAGAAAAAAAGCCATCTTGAAGTTCATCCTCTTGATCACAAACAAAACTTCAAACTACTTTACTCATTTCATCCTCACCTTGTACTATACAAAAATTCAATTTAACTGCAGGCCAACATTCTAAAAGCGTAAAATAGAGGGAGCCATCTTGTTACTATGTGTCTTAAAACATAATTGTATTCCATTTCCAGAAATTCGAAGCATGCCTTTAATTTTCTTACATTTCTTTAATTTTCATTACATTTCTTGTACTGTTTGCAAAGTCAGCATAAACTTTTAATATGAAATTCTCAACATCATACGACAGTGATTTACACGCATTTCTCGCTGCGTTGTGAATTACGTGGCAGTTACAATTGCTTTTAATGATGTTAGTGTTTAAATCAGTAAGTTTCTTGAAAACAGTTGTGTTTCCCAAAACTGAGTGGTGCATTGTCCGCAGAAAATGAACTCACGTCTTCTATATTTAATCCGAAATTCTTCAAGGTTGACGTTAATAGAGTTGTGGTAGCTTCTTCAGTTTCGAAACTTTGTTCATAAAACTCAATTATGCCGCCTTTAATTCCCACATTTATATCGAAATATCTTACAACGGCTGGAAAAACTTTACATTTCCTTTGATGGAAGCATCAGTAGCGATTAAGAAACTAAGGGAAGATTCCTTTCCTGCATTCATTTCAGCCAGTGCTAATTCAATAGACTTCGGTGCTAAAACATTTTCAACTAGAGACACAGCTTTCGTCTTCCTACAATGCACTTTATTTCCAACGTTGGAATCCGAGTACAATTTTGAATTGATTTTCATACCGCACTCCATGATTAAGTAACTGTGATGATGAGATAGGCCATGAAATACTTGTGCCAATTGTATTACAGCAACATTTAATTCTTCCGGGGTTCCTAATTCGTTCCTAATCCTAGATCACGTTTCGTATTCTTAACTGCTGCTTTACGTTACAATGTTTTCTCGTGATCATCAATAGCATTGACGCCATCATGCCTAATAATGAACGAACCACTGCACAACAGAACATTTAGATACTGTTTGGTTGACTTTTATTAACCAAGAATAGTTTGTCAACCATTTATCTTGAAACGAACAGTCATAATTATCTTTTTCGTTTTTACGGCTGAAGATTCTTTTAGGCTTTGACTTTCGCTTTTCATTAAAATGAGGTTTTAAATATTTTATGACAAATATATTCTAAGTTAATAGTATTTATCTTGATGTAACAGCAAATAGTATATAACTTAACTAGTGAAGGAAAGGATGGAAACGAATGCCAGGATGACCTAACGAGCCGCAGGCGAGTTTGACAACCTGACTTGAGTTGACAATCTTTTCCTTCACGAGTTGAGTACGATATTTTTTCTAATGAGTGGGAGAAGTATCAGTTTTTGACTCGAGTGACGAAGTCGCGAGTGAGAGAAATTGCTACTTCTCTCATGAGTGAAAAAAAATATAGTGAGAGTGTTAATTTATAAATTAACAAACTTCTATTTATGTAATTCAAATACAAATAAAAAATAAATGTGAAAGAATATTTGCTAAACATTTTCTACTGATTTATTTATTATGCAGTGTTTTAACTTACCTTTCTATTAATTTGTTTCTATGTACGAATTACGCAACTTTTCTAAATTTCTTAAAATGTTGTTACGTTCAATACTCTTAGCTTCAATTTCTAAACAAAGAATTATGATTAATTATTTTTAGGTTATATATATAGTTTATACATACTCCCACATCCAAATTTGTTTGTAAAACTTTCCTGCATAATTATTCGTTTTTAAAATTTATTTCAAATTGTATCTAAATATTCAGCTCCTTTGATACGAAATGTTACATATACTACATGTTTTCAGTCATTCAAAACCGTTTTCTTAGGTTTCGCACCAGTAATACATTATGTGCAGTTCCCATGAATCACTAATGTACCTTTATTTTAATAATGTTCTCAAGAAATAATTTTCTAAGAAAAGATGAACGAAAATTCGATCTTGTTAAAAAATGGAGATATCGAAATATATTCGCGTGGTTTATTCTTGAAACTACTGCGCGATGCAATTCTCGCATAATCGCTAGATGCTATGTTTGATATGCGTAGAAAGAAAGAGACAGCGAGTGGCGATGATACGAGAATTGCAAGACCAATTTTCATATTCTGCTCTCCATCTTTCTAATGAAGAAAAGGACAGAATTCTAATGAAATAGAAAAAGCTGTAAATTTTAAATTGGAAAAATTATTTATTTTATAAAAAAATCTAAAAACGTATTGGAATTGAAAAAACACATAGGACATAATTTTTCAAAAACCGAAGATCGGAGATGAAGCTCAAAAACCGGAGCCTCCGGTCTAAAACCGGAGAGGTACACTTAGAAAATTGCTTCCTCTAACACCTTGCTTTGTCAGAATCAACACTTTGTGAGTCCTTGAACAATTGTTTTTCGGCCAAAGGTCTGTCCGTCGTCTGTCCGTCTGTCTGTTCGTCTGCCTATCCGCCTGACTCTCCGTATGTGTATGTCCGTATGTCTGTCCGTATGTCTGTTCGTCCGTCCTATTCGTCTGTCTGTCCATCTATCTGTCCGTCTGTCTGTCCGTCTGTCGGTCGTCTGTCCGTCTGACGGTCTGTCTGTTCGTCTGTCTGCCAGTCTGTCTGTCCGTCTATCCGTCATTGAACAATGCTAGCGGCTAAATCATAAGAAAGATTTTCACAAAAACTGATATAGTTTCGAAAAGTTTGAAGAAAAACTTGGAGCTGTTTTCAAGAAAATGACGATGATTCTTTCTAAAAATGCGGAATTTTTGAGCTCATTTTCATTGAAAATTTCTGAGTTTTTGAGGAACTTTATAAGACATTATTTGAAGCACAAGTACTCATAAAACAATAATTTAAACTAATCACCAGTAATTTAAATATTAACGACGGAGCTTCATATTAACGACGGAGTCACAGGAACTTCATGTAAAGTACCCCCAAAATTAAAATATCGATTTCAAATTCAAGGGGCCGCGACATCAGCTATATCGATCGGGGAATATCAATTTTGGAGAAAATCGGCTGAACAGTTTAGTCGTTAGGGTTGTTCATTGACTGTCGGACGGACGGAGAGACATAGTACGTTTTGCCGTCGATCGATTTTTCGGTGTGAAGGACCCATAAAACATAGATTCTGGTTACACCACGTGAAAGAGGATTTTTTTCTAAGTTTAGCAACTGGACTTTTCTACTTTTTCGTTACCAGGGTCCTGTAAGAAGAGTTTTTCTGCCGAAAATTCGCCGATTTTTCGCGCAGCATTACATAACTTTCTCTTCATAAGAATTTCCTTCATGAGTAATGACGTTACATACTGTCAAGACATCACAATGATTTGAATTCCCAGTAAAATCGTTAAAAGAATATGAAGTTCAAAATATTAAACAGAATTGAAGATTTTCGTTATAATTACATTTTAAACCTCTTTTATAACTCTTCATATTTTAGAGCTTGAAGATAACCTTACTCGATTGATTTTTGGCCTAGAACTCTTAGATACCACCAATGTTGGCATGAATTCACGTTACAAGTACTATATTTAAAAAATATATATAACATGCAGTTGCAAATGCGTATGTTAGGAATGTCGAATAGTATGTCAAAAGGTAAAAGGAAAATGTTCTTAATTAATATTCAAATTCTTGTTGTCTATGCTCTAACGTAATTGCCAGTTTTACTTTCTCACCCTTAGGGAAGTACTTCTTAAGAAGAGAAAGTTATGTAATGCTGTGAGAAAAAGCGGCAGAAAAATTTTCGGCAGAAAAACTCTTATTACAGGGCCCTGATAACTAAAACGTGGATAAATCCAGTTGCTAAATGGAGAAAAAAAATTCCTCTGACACGTGGTGTAGCCAGAATCCATGTTTTGTGGGTCCTGTTCAACGAAAAATAGAATGACGACAAAACTTGTCTGTCTGTGAACAACTAAACCGTTCCAGTCAGTTTTCTCTAAATTGATATTCCCCAATCGATCTGGCTGATGTCGCGGTCTCTTGAATTGGAAACCGATATTTTAATTTTAGGTGGTACGTTCCATGAAGCCCTTGGGATATTCTCCAAATTTTCAAAAAAAGTCTCTATTGTTTTGGATTAAATTTTGTTGTTGAATAGTGCGAAGGACGTTTAATAGAATGGCGCAGGTCTCATTTGCCTTAAAAACTCGTTATTTTCCAAAATTGCAAAAATTCAAACATTTTCGGAATCTTTCTACAACTATGATTATGAAGAAAGAGATTTACATAAGATAGATTTTGAAATACGATCATGCACAATTGTTCAAAAATGTGAGTTCTTTTCGTCCTCAGTGAAGATGGCCAGAAAAAAACTCAAAATTCAGAATTTTTTCATGTATACGTTTGTCCACCGTTTGACCACGTTTGACCACCCTTTAGAATATTTTTACCAGCCTCCGTTCACAAATTAGAACAAAAACAAATTTTTCTGGCCAACTTCACGATTTGACGAAATTACAAGATTTTGCCCAAAATATTAAAAATATCAAAATTTGAAGTACGCTTTTGTTTGTCCATCGTTTGACCACCTTTAATCACTAACTACATTATTTTTACCACGTTTCCTCCAGCAGATATTCGCGAAAAACGTATTCCACTGCACACAGAAACCGTGAAGATGGCCAGAAAAAGTTTTAAAATGCAAATTTTTTTGGTCGATTCGGTTGTCCATCGTTTGACCACGTTTGACCACCCTTTAGAAAATTTTTATCAGGCCGGGTTCAAAAGTTAATTCCAAAAAACTTTTTTCCGTTTTTTTTTCAATTCGAAAAAAAAACAACAACAAGAAACCCGCAGAATTTTCGGTACTTTTCTATCCTCTGCGTTTGTCCATCACATAAAAAACATAAACTACGTTTATTTCATGAAATACAACGAAAAAGAAATTTTCCCATCATTGTTTGTAAATTTCCCAAAAAACAAAAATACATTCAATTTATTTTTAAAAAAATAGGCTTTCGTTTGTTTATCGTTTGATAACGTTTGCCCAGCATTTAGAAAATTTTTAGCAGCTTCCGTTCAGAAATTAGAGCAAAAATAAAGGTTTCGGGACAGCTTGACTCTTGAGCGAAATTACAAGATTTTGCACATGGTTGAATAATATTTGGTAAATAGAACTCTCCGTAAAGAAATAATGTAACATACATTTTCGTACATCGTAATTGGGCGAGGACCTTACTATACCGTTTTAAGCGGGAATATAACACCCTAACCATTTCCTAACATAATTGTGTCGATCCATGAACACATCGTGTTAAGAGAAATAACTTCAGCTGTTTAAACAGTACCTAGTACTCTCTCGCCTTTAGTAACGATTACGTCATAGAATTCTACGTAAATGTATTCTCCTTATTAACATATATCATCTTTTTTTGTGAAACTCGTTACAAGTTCTACAACATTAGGTGCGAAAACTAATTATTTTCATAAAACTACCAACACATATTCGAACACTAATAGTATGTTGCATACAGATTAATCATGGACCAATAATGGGACTGAATTCACAAATATTCATAAGTACGTACAGTTGCTGACACATAGAATGGGTAACGGCCAAATTCAGAAGTGCCCGTCTTTATGCGCATTCTGGCACACTGTACGAACGATAACGCCATCTGGTTCTTTCATAGTTAACTATTACAAAAGAACACTCGGAACCAACTGCCAACGACTGAGAAGCTGATAGGCTAGATTTCCCGCAATCATGATCTCTAGTTTGAACGTTCTCTATGATACGCGTGTTTATCCGAATGATTGAGAGTTTTAGCGTAGAAGGCACAGGGGGCGGGGATAGTCTCCATCGCGTCGTCATGCAAGCCATTCGATCGTCTACGAGAAATATAGATAATATCAATATAAGATAATATCAATAAAGATAATATCATACAATACGACATAAAAAGCTCAGAACATGCAGTAGAAATTAGTGGATTTGAAAAGGAAATTTGGAAATTTTTAATTCTGATTTACTTGCAAAAAAATCAATTGAATATCCCCTCTTTTAACACAAAACAACTTAAGTACGTGAATGAATATTACGGATCCGAGACGAAGAAATGAAGTGTGCGAAGGCGGCTCCAGGATCGGAAAAATAATTGGGAGTGGGAAGTTTTGGCAAAGTAAATAGTGTTCAAATATCAGTGTTTACGAAATTTAAGGTTTTTGCAATAATTAAACTAGGTATTCAGTAATAATTTTGCATCGCTTGTCAAAATTGTTAGTTTTCAATATTCACATCAAAGACAATTTGAGGCCACTTCCTCCGTGCAGCGCACGTTGCGGAATTGTTTATAAAATTGTTAATTGTTGAAAAATTGTTAATTTGCAGTTTTCGGTTCTGGAATATAAGGGACCCCTTTCCTCTTCAGAACTGCAAAATTTGGAAATTGTTCATAAAATTACAAATTTTGCGAAATTATTTATTGTCTTTTCTAAACTGCCTTTGAAGGAGATGCAACATTCCGCAATCCAATCGGCGCTACCGCCTTTCGTTTTCGAGATATGTAATTGTTTCTAAGAATTTAGCATGTCATGACAACTCCCATTTCTTTGGAAGACAATGGCAGTTCTCTCACAAATCTACCCTTCAAGCCGTTTTCCAAACGCAACGTGTATTGAGCGACACTCTTTTCTCATGCGACCCTGAAACCAGAATGGTATACCTTCAGAACGCAAGTCGATTGCTTTGCAAGTCAAAATCATGGAAACATGAGTTGTTACAAATGTTCCCTAAATACGTAAATGCCAAGAAGGTCATCTTTTGGCAGGCCTCTCCAAGATTTCTGCTCTGCTCATGCTCAGGAGCACCAAGTTCGCTTCGACAGATGACGAAGCGCGCTTCGGTCCGGTTGTTTACGCTACCGCCCAACGGGAGTCCCCCGGCTGCCAATTACTCACTCCTACCGTAAAACTTTTCTCGCGGACCGGCCACACTAGCTCGTTTCGAATAGATCAAACACGACAATGTTTTATTTCGGGCCTCGTTCATGTAAAATCAAATAGGATTTTAATTTAATTTTATTTCAGTACGTTTCCTTGCTATTTTGTAGTTTGAAACATAATTAAGGAGCAAAAAGAAATATCCTGGATAAGTATATTCAGTTAAAACAAAATAAAAGCAATTTCATTGTAACAATTTTAATTGTGGATTTTTGTTTACAATTCGTTCGCTGTGGGTCACAAAATTCCTTGTCGCCATCAAACGCAAGGAATTGCGAAGTCTCTCGTCGCTCAAAACACCCTCGAAACTTCGATTTTGTTAACTGCTTATGAAAAGAAGCTCTCATTTACACACGTGGACCCAAACATAGAAATTACTTTGGCTGCTTTCATAAGTAGTTTTGAGAACTTATATGTGGAAAATATTCATAATACTCCAAAGAGTTCGCCGTTCGAAATCTTTCTGTCTTTTAGATGGATGGTCAGAAAATAAGTCCTGTAGAACCACTATGAAAGAAAATGTCAATACTCTTCGATGTCGCCATTGAGATAAAGCGCAGCAGCTACCCAGCAGCAGGTTGTCCGTTTTCTTATCGCACAGACTGAAGGAATGCCCCACTCCCCGGTGACTAACTTGCGCCGGCGCGCTGCGTGGGGCACGGGCGGAGCAAAATTGCACCGAAGCACGGTTTTTGGACAGGCCTGTCTTATGGGAACGCACAAATTCTCAGACCATATGAAAGAATCAGTCATTTCAACAGCGAAGCTACTACCTTATAATAGTAATAACATCCACAATTTCTTTAATTTATTGTTATTTAGATGCAGCCCGTGTCTCATAAAAGCTAACATTAATACTGTTACTTAAACTAATAATATCCATATTTAGGATAAATAAGTTTCTTTTTAAATTTGTTTTGCGTTCGTAACGCATCTACAAGCCCTTCTGGGGCATTGAGCGCTTCGTATGATCCTCCTTAAAATCCTGTTTTTAATGTAGTCATTCATCGTCAGTCATTTTCATGTATCCTTTCGGCCACGGCATTTTCACATCTCTTTTTAATCGTTTGTAGAGAATCATGTGAAGTATTATTATATTATTGAATTGAGTTTTATTGAATTTGAAATGACTGCTTGGATATTTTGGAGTTTAATGAACGAAATATAGCGACCTGATTTATCGCTATGAAAAGTAAACGAAAAAATGTGACAAATATCAGTATATCATCAACATTTGTGAAAAATCTTACGAATATCGGAATTAAATGAAGTTCTACACATGCATTGAAAATAATTCACATATAAAATGTATAGTGACGACTTCTACTTCCACTCAAACAATACCATTTTTAAACTCAGAAAATTCCCCAACTTAAAGAAGCACACTCATTCACAGAAAAATATCATTTATTGCCCACCTTTTCACATATTCAATAATCCGATACACCCCACTTCCGTATAGTCTCATTTCTGTCTAAATAGACATGTGTCAAGAAATCGAAAATTCCTTCCGAAGATATCAAAACATTCTAAAACAGAAATTATAACGAATAGAATCGCTGTTAAGACATAAAATTATACTATGGAACGCGAATGGATTAATACGACACCACAGAGAAGTAATAACTACTCGTATATTGAATATTTTTCGTAGATTCAAAACTAAAACATAGTTCGTGACAAACAGGACTTTATACAGAGACGTTGGCATAATTCCACTGGATGACCATATCACCACAAGAAGCCAAATATATTAGAAGAAATTGTGCCAGCACACGAATCACCATCCAATTAATCTACTAGTACGTCAACGCATACGCAGGCGCACACGAAAAAAAAATACTTATGAAACCTACAAAAAATGTAATAGTAGTGATTTATTTCTGATACTTTGTTGTACAGTATACCATTTGATGAATGTTAAAAAATGAACTGATTATAAATTTGCAGACGAGAAATAATTTTAAAATACAAAAATTAATTTGAGATTTCCTCTATGAGACGTCTTTCATCGTTCCTATTCATTCGCTCAGAATATTACAATCAATTTCGAGATTCCAATGGAAGTGCACGTTTTGGGGTCATCTGATACGAAAACTGTTTTTTCTGGAAACGTCCGTCCATCGGTCCACTTGTCGTTCTGTGAACACACTAGTGCCTAAACTATTCGTAGAATGTTTGCTAAAAACATTGCATTATTGATGTGGCCCGACTCGAGATCCTGCAATTTGAAAATAATTCTTTAAATATTGTAGTGATTTAGTTGACGCGATTTTTTCTTCACGTGAAATTAGTTCTTGACAATCAGTTCTTTGTAAAATATCATGTAAACTTTTCTGAATATATTACTTGTTTTTGCACAATCTTGATTGAAATATGAGCGACATTAAATAATATTAAATTTAAGATTTTCTCAAAACTGCATCAATATTGTGTTCTTTAATGTTTTAAATGATCACAAGTGTTGTCATTGCTAACAATGTTGTTTATTACAAGAGCAGCTTTCGATGGCTTAGCCATCATCATCAGTTTTTTTTTTAAATTTTAAATGCCAACGACATTTCACCACTAAACCAATACTTTAATGTTTTGCATGGATAGTGCTATATTTACTGAGTAAAATGAAATGAACTTAATTTTAATTTAATATTCTTCACTTAGGCGTTCTTTACGCTATTCGAGGCCAAAGTTTAATCAAAATTTTGGGAGTCATTTGAGAAAATTTTAAAATATTTACAAAGAACTTCCAAAATCAAAATGTTTCTGGCAAACTCAGAGGGCCTCGAAATCATTTAAATCGATCGAGGAATATCAATTTTGAAGAAAATCGGAAGTACAGTTTAGGCGCTAGCATTAACCAAGATGGACGAACGGACAGACACACAGGCAGACTGACATTTTGCCGTCGAAATTAATTTTTATTCTTATATGTGTTAATATTTTAATGTTTTAATACAGGACTCAAAAAAGGAATCATTTTAGCAAATATTGAAAAATTTAAAAAAATTATGTTACGTAACAATTAATATCCCCTTACCCCCATGTAACGCAGAGTAACACAGGCTCAGACCCCCCTCCCCCTTTACCGTTTCGTAATTTATGGACGTTCCCTTACACAACGTGTTAGAAGAAATAATTTGCTATATTCTCGTAAACAAACACGATTTACTCAGTTTTTCGTTAACAGGACTTGGCAATAAGAGTTTTTTGATGAAAATTCACCGGCATACGATTACAAAACTTTCTCTTGTAACGAAGTAAGTATGAAAAAGTAAAAATATGTTACAGGCACAAATAAACAGTTGCTGTGAAGAGGGTGAAAAAAAAAAACGAAAAGCTAATTCAGACTAAAAGTATTAAGAGACTAACAAATACGAGAAAATCGTGCTATTTTGGAGTATGACTAGAAAAGTTAGCTTTTATCCCAGAAATAGGAATTTATATAACAAGTAAAGCTGGAAAAATAGCGAGTTGCTGTAATTTCAAACTGCGATACTGCGAGTATTAAACTTTTTATTTCTAAAAAGCAAAATTTTAGCGTCTCTGAAGTAGACAGGTCTTTCACTAATGAGATAATTAACTCTTATGTGGCTTTGCTATTCTGAGAATGAATGAATAGAAGAATGAATAGGAAATACGAATATTTCAGTTTGCTTTGGCGTGAGTGAAAATATTGATTTTTCCTTGGCAACGCTGTATAGCCCCTTATCTGATTTCACCCGGAGTCGAAAGTGCTACCCCAGGAAAATTGGCAAGTCAGTGCTAGCTTGAGGCTTATGAGAGAAAATCGATAATCTCTCTAAAGAAAGATGATTTTATTCAACTCTTTTCTGAACTATGATATCGAATCAAGCAAAGATATATCACTAACATTGTCGCCCGTTGTATAAGTGGAAGCAGTCATTTTTGCGTTAATTTTGGTAAAAATATTTGCTGGATATCAAAAAAATTTCTATTCATTTTTTTTACTCAAAATCTGTATTATCTTTGTTGTCTTTTAAAAAATAGAAGACACAAAATATATTTCTGCATACATCTGAAATCAATGTCCAAAAACATTTCCACCTTCAAAAATTTTTCGACAAATTGAATTTTGAAATTTATTTTATTTTACTTTAAAGCTATGAAATTTCAACACACAACTAAAAGACGTCCCATAATATTCATCAGAACTACCTTCTGGAAAACTTGTTAATTTCAAAGTAGAGATTGCAAATTCGAAGTATTGACACAGTAAGAATAATTGTAATTGCTGATCACCAGCAATTCCTATCATCTTTATTCACATTCTCTATGAAAAGCGTTTGTGAGACAGTGCATGCATTATATAGAAATTATTTTGAAATTAATAGAAATTATTTTGTTTCTTTCTAAGTAAAGGAGACAAACAATATACCTAGTAGGAATATAACTCATATCAAGGTAAAAGAGGAAAAGTCAAGACGGGTTTTAGTGAATTACTCACAGACACAAAAAACGTCCTATTTCTTGTCGATATATCGCTAAAATTCTGCAAGATTTCTTACGACGTACGATTACAAGATTACTAAAGACTCTCTTTCCGAAGTATGTAACTTCGAGGTATCCGAAGTATTAAGACCGCAATTCCATTGTCCTTTTTGTATTCTAAGACATACAAACAGTTTTGTTTGTGGAAAAAAAGAAAATAACAGTACAATATTTTAAAATTCATTATGTTTCCGATTTAAAATCGTGTTATTTATTTTACTACAATAAAATCGTGTTATTTCAATGCCGCACGTCAATTACAATTTTTTTAGAATTCCTTGTTCGCTATCACGAATTTTGTCCGTTTCATGCATAACATTGTCAAGACAAAAGTATAATTTTGTAAATTAGTGGATTTTTACTTTCCCGTATACATACGTATATACGAAGCGTGAATGAGTTCCATTTTTCTCTCCCCACACAGCAATGTCCTGACATTGCTATTGTAATACATAGCTTTGATTGTTTCTTTTTTGTTTTTTTCACGTATTGTTCTTTATTATATGGTGTCTTGGATGCAGTCGTGTGTTGTTTAGCGTTGATGCTTTTTGTCCATGAACTTTTTCTTAGTTTTTTGAGTTTTTTTTTCATGGTGTTGTCCCAATACTCCCATTTTACATTTATTTCTATTTTTTATAGCCGATCTTCATTATTTCCCCCTCTTCTTTTTCTTGTATTGCTACTTGACAGAGTGCAGCATAGATCACTCTTTCCTGTCTTGTGAGAACATTTTCTATATAAGTGTCTTTATCTTTTGATTTATTCTTGTTCTCCGTGATTGACATTTTATCTCATTATTCTTCCTGTTTTATTTTCTCCAATAAAGAATGCATCAACAAAGTTTATATTCCCAACTACGGTTTCCAGGATGTTTTTTGTTTTTTCTCTTTGTATGTGGCTGGGTTTCCTTGTCGTGAATCCTTTTCATTTTCATCACTATGTAATTTCTTTTCTCCTTTTTTATTATTTTTACTTTCCCGTATACGTATGTATATACAAATTATATATGTAGTGTAGGGAAAGTTTACGTAATGCTGCACGAGAAAACGGCGGATTTTCTGGAAAAAAAGTCATTTTTAGGCCACGATCACGAAAAAAGTGGATAAATCCTGAGCTAAATTAAGAAAAAAATCCTCTAACACGTAGTTTATCCAGAATACATGTGTTGTGGGTCCTTGATACCGAAAAAAACCAATTGACGGCAAAACGTCCGTCTGTCCGGTGTATGTGAACAGCACTAGCGCCTAAGCCATGGGTAGGATTTTTCCAAATTGAAGAAACCCCTGTCCATTTGGCTTGCGTTGCTCTGCGATTTTGAAAAGCATTCATTAATTTTTGGGGGTACTTTACATGAAGCCTCCGAACATTTTCAAAATTTTCTCAAAAACGGATCAAAATTTTTAATCGAAAATTATGATATAGGATTAGGTTTAACTTATGTAATATTCTTAATATCACATTTTTCTATTTTAAATGGCCTGAAAAATTGAGAAAATGTTAAATAAAATAATGTCAGCCATGGATGACAGCTGGAAAGTAGGTGATGTAAAACCAAAAAACTAGTCTAGATTAAAGAAATCAGAAGAGATCTAGTACGAGAAACTCTGTGACATTCTGTTGCAACACTAGTTTCTTTTTATGTGACAACGAAAACGCTCCAACACTTGCGAGGTTTGGCATACAGGCAGTCCCACCAACTATGGGCCTCCCCCGTAACTTCTAAACGGTTCCCGATATAGAAATGTAGTTTTAGCCCAACAATGCGGAATCATAAGGCAAGTAATGTACCGTAAGGATATTGTCCGAAAAATTTTTAGTTTTCGAGAAAATTAATCATCTTTCATTTTTTAAATGGAACCATGATTTTTTCTCACTAGCGAGAGGTAGATCATAAGTAGACGAGTGCAATGACGTAACATGTTATTGTTTTAATAGTATTTTGAGCACAAAATTATACTTTCTGACAAGTGATTTTAAATTAAATGCACGAGATTTCCTGTGTCAATTCTTGCAACTGTTGCCATTCAGGAAGGTTGCATTCCCGGCGCCGGCTCTTTTCGAGGAGAGGCCGCGAAGGCCTTTACCAAAAGTGACAATAGCGACAAGCAGCTACAGCAAAAAGTGCTGGTTTCATTTACAATCTCTTGCCAGAAAGTATAATTTATTACACAAAATACTATCAAAATATGAACATATGTTACATCATTGCATTCCCCTTTTTATAATTTATCTATTGCTAGTAAGAAAAATATATGGTTCGATTTAAAAAAAATCAATGTTGATTTAATTTCTCCAAAACTAAAAGTATTTCAAACAATATCTGTACACCATTTCACTTGCTCCATGACTCCACATTGTTGAGCGAAAACTGTATTTTGATATCGGAAGTCGTTTAGGAGTTATAGGGGTGGCCCACAGTTGGTGAGACTACTTGTAGTAAATCACCAGCTGGATTATGTAATGAAATCTCGAAACCTATGCTCTCAAATTCAAATCTCAGTTCGGAGAGTGATTTCGCGGGTGCTAAACACTTCCAAAACGACGTTTTTGGATCAATGCCGCGATTTTAATTAAGAGATGAGACGTCATTGGCCGCGACAATATATGCAATCCAGTTGGAATTGTGAAATTTTTGCTGGGGGTTAACTTGAATTTTTATATTACGTAATTGTTATAAAGAAATCGAGAGAGTATGTCCACCACTAGTTTTTCAATTTAGAGGGGAGACAATATTACACAAGAACTACAAATACATAGTAACACTCGAATGAAACATAGCTTTGCTCTAAATATTCAAATTACGGAAAAATATAAATATTCTGAAAAACTATAAACTATAAAATAGAAAGTTCTAAAGTTGAAGAATATATTTCATTAAAAAATATGGTTTGAATTTTGGTGGTGTAGGTCAGGATCACAAAAAATCAAATCAGATTTTCGATTTCGAGAGGATTTACTAATTATCGAACATAAATCATAATTGCAAAAGCATTTTACTAAAATTTAGGTAACAATTAAAAAAATTGGAGCAGATTTTGAATAGATTTTAAAGATCTTGTGCGTGAAGTGACAGCCACAATTTTGTTATGAGAATCAAATTCGGCTCCCAACGAGTTAGGTTATGCATTTTCCCCAAAATGTCGACATCAATATATAGAATATTTATTTCCTTTCAATCACATTCTCCGCCGTCCTCTATCCGGTGTTTCAGTCAAATGGTAGAGAACGTAAGATTCTGGTCGTTCAATTATTCTGAAAGTAATCATCCTAACAATGGTTATATTTAGTTTAAATGATACTATTAATGTTTGCTTTTCTGCATGGGTTGAACACGGGCTGCATTTAAATAACACAATTAATTAACGAAATTGTGGATGTTATTACTATTATAAGGTAGTGGCTCCACTGTTGAAATGACTGATTCATTCATATGCTCAGAGAATTTGTGTGTTCTCATAAGATGACCTTCTTGGCATTTACGTATTTAGGGAACATTTGTAACAACTCATGTTTCCATTCCGCAAAGCAATCGACTTGCGTTCTGAAGGTAGTTTCAATACCATTCTGGTGTCAGGGTCGCATGAGAAAAGAGTGTCGCTCAATGCACGTTGCATTTGGGAAACAGCTTGAAGGGTAGATTTGTGAGAGAACTGCCACTGACTTCCAAAGAAATGGGAGTTGCCATGACATGCTAAATTCTTAGAAACAATTACATATCTCGAAAACGAAAGGCGGTAGTGCCGATTGGATTGCAGAATTTTGCATCTCCTTCAAAGGCAGTTTAGAAAAGACAATAAAATAATTTCGCAAAATTTGTAAATTTATGAACAATTTCCAAATTTTGCTGTTCTGAAGAGGGAAGGGGTCTCTTATATTCCAGAACCGAAAACTGCAAATTAACAATTTTTCTACAATTAACAATTTTATAAACAATTCCGAAATTTGCGCTATACGGAGGAAGGGTCCTCAAATTGTCTTTGAGGTGAATATTGCAAACTAACAATTTTGACAAGCGATGCAAAATTATTACTGAATACCTAGTTTAATTATTGCAAAAACCTTAAATTTCGTAAACACTGATATTTGAACACTATTACTTCGCCAAAACTTCCAACTCCCAATTATTTTTCCGATTCTGCAGCCGCCTTCGCACACTTCATTTCTTCGTCTCGGATCCGTAATATTCATACACGTACGTAAGTTGTTTTGCGTTAAAGAGGGGATATTCAATTGATTTTTTGCAAGTAAATCAGAATTAAAAATTTCCAAATTTCCTTTTCAAATCCACTAATTATATTGCATGTGTTGAACTTTTTATGTCATATTGTATGATATTATCTTTATTGATATATTTCTTGTAGACGATCGAATGGCTTGCATGACGACGCGATGGAGACTATCCCCGCCCCCTGTGCCTTCTACGCCAATACTCTCAATCATTGGGATAAACACGCGTATCATAGTTCAAACTAGAGATCATGATATCGGGAAATCTAGCCTATCAGCTTCTTAGTCGTTGGCAGTTGGTTCCGAGTGTTCTTTTGTAATAGTTAACTATGAAAGAACCAGATGGCGTTATCGTCCATACAGTGTGCCAGAATGCGCGGAAAGACGGGCACTTCTGAATTTGGCCGTTACCCATTTTATGTGTCGAGAACGGTACCAAGGATGGCAACAGAAACGACACTAAATGTATCGTTTCTGCGCCGCTGTATCAAAATATTTTTCTCTACGACCATTAAATAATGTACGCATTCCTGGTGTGTTCTTAAGCGAAGAATGACATCCATTCTTCATTGGCTGTGAATTCCAAGTTATTATCCACGGCCTGTTGTCCAATAACAATCCTCGAATTTTCGGAATCCACGGGCAGAATTGCTTTCTCTTTGCGATTCGCGCTTCTTTTGAACTGCAGTAGTCAAGTGATTTCGTTGTTTCTTGTTGTACTCGTGCTTTTCGTTACATTTGTAATTGATAATTCAACATAAAATGAATCTAGAAAGCAGCGACAGCGATAATGAAATTTGTACGCCTCCTGAAATTGAAGAAATTGCAAATTCCACAACTTTACAGTTATTACCACAAAAATCGAAGAAGTATTATGAGCAATCATTTTCATTATTCACGGAGTGGCGAATGACTAATGGGATAAATTCTTCTAGCGAGAACGTTTTTTTAGCTTACGTCGCTAAACTATCTGAAAAGTACAAGCCCTCTAGTTTATGGAAAATTTACTCCATGCTAAGAAGCACAGTGTACATACACGACGAATTAAAATAGACGCTTATCCAAAATTGCGTGCTTTTCTGGAAAGAAAATCAGAAGGTTATAACGTAAAAAAATCTAAAACGTTTACAGCAGATGACGTAAATAAATTCATCACAGAAGCTCCAGGCGATGTTTACCTTGCAACAAAGGTAATCAATTCAAATATTTTGCAGACATGATTACATTTAGTGGTGTATTAACTAATGAATCCTTTGCATTTTTCAGGTAGCCCTAATAATGGGTTCTTGTCGAAGTAACGAGATGCACTCCATGAAAATGGAAGACATTCAAGATC
>JAHLJT010009436.1:113693098-113713607 GCA_031308135.1 Acheta domesticus
ACGTAAGCTTCTTTGCTTTCTCGCACACCTTTCTATATTTACTCACATACACGAACGCTACTGTCGCACAGATTTGCTCACTTCCTCATTCTCTTCTGTTTCCACCCACTACATTCTCTCTCTGTCTCTGCCCCTCTCTCACACACGCGCACGCACGCACGCACGCACATACATACACACACAAACTCACTCACACGTCCAACTCATATTTTTATCATTTCAAACAATTGCTTTTCCTCCTTCGCCTGCACCACAGGAAGGCAAGATTCCACGCGCTTGACCGACGTGACAGAGTGTGCGTTCGGCACGGTAGAGCGAAGTGCGCGCGGCGGCGCCCACTTACCATGACGAGCGAGCAGGCGGCGTAGACCGCGCCCGCGGCGGCGGCGGGGCCCGCAGCCCAGCGCCCTGGCCGGCTCCGACGCCGCCTGGTGCGAGAAGGCGACGGCGACCACCAGCACGAACTCCAGCGCCAGCCGCTCCCAGGGCGACAGGTGCGAGGGCAGCGTCGCCACCGCCATCAGCGCCGCTTGCTGGTGCGGCAGCGTCACGCTACGGAATCCAATGCGATTCTCAAAACACTTTATTTTGAACGGTCCGTTCAAGCATTAAAAAAAAAAAAACATGAAATATTGCTTTCTTTCAAATATTTAATTAAATACAACAATTACTGGTTTGGATTTGCCGATTCTTTTATCTTTTGATCAATCTTGCCTCAAAAATGTGGCAATGTAGTACCTAAAACAAACTTAAAAGCCCTGAAAAAACTTGTTGAAAAGAAAGTAATAAACGTTGCCGTGATATGGGGCACAACGCGCGCTGGCCGTCAGAACAGTGAAACCTGTCTTAAGCGGCAACTCATGATTCCGCAGAAAAATGGCTGTTAGACAAGTGATCTATAACTGGAGGTTATGAGACTTTGATGCGGATGTCCTATCTAATTTTGATATTTGCAATGGAATTGAGTATACATTGACTGTGAACCACTTTTTTAATTACACTTAAATTACAAAATATTGGAAACTTTTTGCACGTACAGTATATGCTAAAAAAGTAATGTACAAAATCATTGAATTCTGGGTGCTTGCACTTTTCTTTTTCACTACTGACTGGTTCTTCCCTTTCCTAAAGATGATTCCTAATCGACTTGAAGGTGCAATTCGCACACTTAGACGAATCTTCAAAGCGTGCGTACAACCATTTATTGTTATTTGAAACACAAATTATTCATGCCGCAAGATTAGTAAGTGTTAGATATGATTGTTCTACGTAATAATACTGGTCCCGACGCACGAAATTATTGAATAAACAGTAATGTCCATCGATTTCCGCTTCCCGAGGGTTACGGATCAAAATTACAAATTCGCCAGGGATATCCGTTTATTGCAGATTAATCTACGAAAACGTACCTGGACTCTGATTGCGGGGCAGTGTCCGCTTAAAAGAGCGAATTAATTTTTTTTTCAAAATCACTGCGAAAAAATAACCGTCGAGAGAGGTGATTGCTTGAGCAAATTTTATTGAATGCGGTTGTCGCTGGGCGTCAATGGAGCGAGGGAGACGCCGCGCCGCGCCGGAAACCTTTTTAATTTCCCCCTCCAGTGAACCTGGCGATGCGCTGATTTATTTACTCGAAGAGCGGTACGAAATGTGCGCGCACCGCAATGTGGTTTTAGAGGCGGAACGGGGATTATAACGTTTCGATGTCTTAGTGCACAAACATTGAACGTATGTCCACCCATGGTCATTTTTGAATGATTATCATTTTTCGAGACCCCTCGTTCATATCTACCTAAAGTACAAAAACTGTACGTCTATGTAAGAGGGATCATGTTTGTTTGGTTTTTGTTTTTCAGAAAGTAAACACTGCACCATAAGACTTTACAAACTTCCAAGTTCATTTTCTCGAAACTAGGAATTCTGGAACGTGTGCTTTAAAGCCACCAACATAGAACCTAGCTAACAGAGATAATATTAGAACTAAGATTATATCTATTAGCCAGGTAAAGATAGCTTGCCTTAAACTACCGTATTCACAAAATGGCGCCTGTGCCTTTCCCTAGGGTCACCGCCTAGAGTAGGGGTGGGTGGAGCCACGAATCGAGGTGAAAGGATAGGGGGCACGGCGTTAAAACTAGAGGGCTAGAATCTACCATTACATAGATCTTTTACCAAAGTACAGCATGTACTATTGGAAACCTGTACAAATTACAAGTACCTGTACAGGAAAGAAACATAGTTGACAAAATAAACATTTTATACCGTAAGTAAATGAATTGGAATTAGATTGTAACTGTTATAGGCCGATGTAATGGAAATTAATTTGATCGATCGACAGTTTTAGCATCAGTGTCCAGAACCTAATGTTCTGGCTTTGTCGTTAAGGAAATAAAGATTATGTTGAAGACAACTTAAGTTAATACTCAACTCTGGGAACTTAGAGTGAACACAAAGTCCGTTACTGACTCACAATGGGTTCTTTCTCTTCGTCACTATTGATAAGATAAGTAGCTAATTCTCCCTTTTGGTTTACAATCATTATGAATGTTTTTTATATGTAACTTACTTATATGCAACGTAATACACTTAACGTTATTCTTTTCGTTACATCATAACAAATTCTGGTGTTCCAAAATGAGCACTTCAAGTAAGGCGTAACAATTGCAAAACTTTGCAGACCGGAGTCAACGATGACAATTTACCAGGAAGCGAAGAGTTAAATGTCAAGTCGGAAGCCTTGCAGCGCGCTGATGTGTGAAGAGTTCATCTCAGAGACATATCTTTAGCAGGGCAGTTTTCCTAGAAATAGTGTCGGAGGGGAAAATTGTCAGACAAAATTCAAGAAGGGCAAAACATACCTTCATTCCAACCAATTCCATTTTATTACGTGGTATTTATTGCACAATTTTAATGTAATTTCCCTTCACTCACAATACTTTTCAATTATCTTTTAAAATGCCACAAATTTCTGAAAAAAATACATTGACTTTTAACAAGAACTTCCATAACTCCGCAGTACAAACGACGAGAAAGGCCCAAGCGGCCACGCCGCCTCCCCACCCGAGTCGCCCTCCTTTCCCTTTCTTTTGCTTGGGGCCAGCGCTGCCCCTCGCTCGCCCTCGGCGCCCCGAGCGCTGGGCCACGCGTGGCTGCGCGTGGGCGGCGCGAGGACGCCACGCGGGAAGCGGCCCTGCGGAACGCGCGGCGGCGGACGGAACGGAACGGCGCCGCGGCCACGCCACGCCACGCAGCGCCACGCCGCGCCGGCGAGTTAAAAGCGACCCCCTTTGTTCCTTCCCCTCGCCTTTTAAATTAGTCCACTGCCCACGACGGGTAATAACTTGAAATTAGTGTTCTGCGTCGAAGGAATTTGGGATCTTGGAAGAAAAAAAAGTTTATTACCATATGGTATTCAATGTTTTGCTGATCAGGAATTTAATTTGGAATGCTCATTTAGCTCCAAGATTATGCGAAGAAATGTCACAAAAAACAAACAAAACTAAACAAAAAAAGGAATTATAAGGTCGCGGGATTTTTTTTAACAGGGGGTTTCTTCTTTCTTTAGAACATCCTGAACTCAAAGTACCATTAATGTATTAAATATGCAACTTCTTAGTCTTTTTAACTCCGTCTTTAAAATCGTGTCCATTACTCCAAAGTAGAGTTAAGGATTTCATAGAATGTTTACGATCGATCGCAATATCCTTCAAAATTCACTTTGGGATATGTTTTCATTAAATACGTCATATTCACTTTTGTATGTGTATTCAATGACTCAATCTAAGTTAAATGGTACTCTCGCACGTACTGCTTTGTAATTAAACTACAACTGTATTCGAGAACTTCGTTTAGTCATCAATGTTACCACGAAACTCTTACGCGCAGCAAATGTTGCCCACAATACTCAAACCGTATTCAACACAACTGATAATTGTTGTGGAAGCAGGCGGGCGAGAGAACCTCATTCACTGTGCAGAGCGCCGATTCGGAAGAGCCCCATTGCAGGTTGAAAACGAGGCGCGCGGTCGCGCCCGGAAACGCCACATTGGGCAAAAAGAGCAACCCAGCCCACACAACCCGATATTTTAGAGCACGTAATGCAGGTGTTTACTGAAAAGCGAGCGACAACGGTATTGTCTCCTCAGGGCACGGCAGCAGCGGCCCGCGTCTCTCTTCACCAGCGCGAGGACCCTCCCCTCTCTGCAGCCACGGGATCCCTCTCATTGTCAGTGCGAAAACTGAGACGATGCCAGACGCGTAACCACAGACGCGCCAAGACGGGCCTCGTCGCTTCCTGTACGTACACGCACGTGTTTTTTGGATAGAGAAACAAAAACTAAATTTTCCACTCCTGGCTCCAACGAGTAGAAATGGGAATTAATCATTATTTATATTTGCAAGATGATGGATCAAAACGCAGTTTTTGAGCTTGAACAAAACTGCTAAACAAATTTTCGGCCCTTTCATACAAGAATTCTAGGCAGAGTAGCTTCACTCAGAAAAATCCGATATACATCACTGTAAAAAAGAGCTATAACAATTTCTAATCTGAAGTTAATTTCAATTATTTCTGGCGATTCAAATACTTAAAAGACAATGAACAAAATAAAAAATGGAAAATGCAATTTCATTTCATGCAACGAAATGATTAGGTAGCGATGTTAGTAGTTCACGCAGGAAATTTATTACGAAATGAGTGTTGTATGTTCACAAGAGTCTGAAGGGTTTCTCACGCCTGCTCAAATTTCCCATTTCTCCCCGCGCTTCATTTAGGTTTCTAAGGGGCATCTCATAATTACCGAGTATCATAGCTTGTTCCTCAACATTATCATCCAACATGTCATCATTGTCGTCCTCTCAAAACGCCATCATCATTATTCTTCTCGCGCTTCCGTTATTAGTAATACGTGCGCCGAGTGCCCGAGCCTTCTTTACGTTCACATCTCTCTCATCAATCACGTTGATTGCGATCATCAGCGGCGAGTGTGCGCATGCGCGCGGGGGCCAGCGCGGCGGCGCCGGGCGACCCTTGGGCGGCCCTGCGGCGGTCCGGCTGGGCGACCCCGAGCCCGAGCCCCGACCGGCTCTCGCCATCGCCGCCGCCATCGCAGCCACCGCGCGGCAACGCCGCTGCGCCGCGCTCACGTGACCGGAAGCACTCCATTAGCAGCAATTGCGGGCGGCGGCGGGGAGGACCGGGCTCGCGAGAACGGGAGGGAGACAGCCCGAGAGAAAGAAGATGAGGAGGAGAAGAGGACGAGGAGGGTCCAGGTGGACGGGAAGACGGTGGATCGGGAGGGGGAGATGCGGGAGGACCTGCTCCGCGCGGCCTTTACAGGAGGGGGGGGGGAGACACGGAGCGCCGCGCCGGGTGGGGGACACGCACTCCGAATTCTTTTCCGGATGCATTGACACGATTGATTCTTTCAAGGTTCTCGGGCATCGCGGAACGTGAGGTTGGTGGAGCTTCGCTTTCTTTTGAATGAATGATGGATGGATGACCTCGCGTAAAAATCTACGTCACATACGAATATATTCGGTTGAAACAAAACAAAGCGAGATTTTTAGCTGAGTCTTACACATAGTAATTACATCTGCTACGGAACTGCCAACTAGAATCTATCAGGTTGTGCGGCGTGCCCGAGTCTCATAAAACGGTAAATGGAAGTAACCACATTATTAAATAATCGGTTTTCAAACCAATGGTTCATTCGCAAAGCACTTTTTGATAGCGTTTTTGTAACGCGCCTTGAGTTGTGGAGAACCACAATGTCCGCGACGAACTCTTTTGTGATCAATTTCGGTAAGTATTTTAATATAGAAAAGCAATACTATTACCTTCGTCGTTAAAGAAAAAGTGCGCCCCAAGTGTCGATTCATTTAATAGTGCATTATTACAGCAAGCCTACTTGTTTTTTGAAACCGTCCTGGACATCTAAGAAGTTGCGTTTACTATATACGTACTACTAGGAAACCGTAAATCTAACACACTACGAAATGACACGTGGGACTAGAATTACGCACACTTACAAAAATTGTATGATTATATGTAATGAACATTGCCATTCCATTACTCGCATTCGAAAACTCTCTATGTTGAATCCCCAAAATGAAGGTACCAATTATAAAACCAAAGAGGCACCTCAAATGGTGTGTGCTCCTGTTGACTAGGAGCCCTGTGTGCAAGCACTTCAGTATGTCCTACTGTCGCGAACTTCCCCTTCCTCCCCCGCAGCGCGGCCCATTCATTTTGCGCGTGTCTCCGTCGTAGGCGCGGCCGAAATCATTTCGCCACCTGCCAACGGCGGCGCGTCCGCGTCGCAGCGCTTCCAGTCCGCGTCGCGCCGCGCCGCGCCGCAGAGCATTTCGCCCAAATTAAAAATTCCGGGTTCCCTCTCGCCGTCCGCGAAGCGCAACAGGCTCCCTCCTCCAAGAGGAAGACGCGGAGGCTGCGGAGCGGCGCGACGGGGCCGGAGGAGCAGGGAGGCTGGGGGCGGCGCGGGGCGCCGAGGCATGTGGCGCGCAGCTGGGCGGTCGGGTGGCCGGGCGAGCCCCGCCGCGCCGCGCCCCGCCGGCGGGCGTGCGGCCCACAAAAGGCCTCGGGCGGGCGGCAGGTGGTCGGCGGTGGCGGTCGGGCGCGCAGCTGCGTTCGCGTTCCGCCTCCCTCGCCTCGCCCCCGCCCCCGCCCCGTGAAGCTCGGTGGCGGGCACTGCAGGCGCATTGTGGCGCGGCTACCTGCCCGTGCTCCGGCGCGCGCCACAACCGCATCGCCCCTCCACTCTACCCCCTGCCCCGCCGCCCGCCGGCACCTGGCCCGGCGCCAGGGCTGCCCAGGGGGCCGAGCGGGGCGAAGGACACGTGCGCGCCGACACACGCACTCGCCGCCGCCGCCGCTTTGTGCACTTGGAAACGGATATTTAACCAGTTTTTGTCTCGCCGGCCGCGCAGATGGCGTTCGATCTGTTCGGCGCGGCGCTAGGGCTGCCGTCCGCAACTGCACCCTTTTGTTTTCCTAATAGACTAACGACGAGGAAATGCATTCTTCACTTATACCCTATACAATACAGCGAATTCATAACATGTTTCACAAGTGAAGTGTACTCATGAGAGCGCGTTTGACAATGTGAATTACTTAAATATTTAGTTGTCCGCAACTTCTTGAATACACTTCCTTAGGGCATTTGCCCTACATGGACAAATATGACTATTTGGGTGTCAGACTATGTGGCCAAATGCCCAAAATGAATTACTGTTTATCAGGAGGCATTCGTGGCTACCAAATAAGCTGGCGGTTGGAACACGCTTGATACAGATGCTTCCATTAGAAAAATAATAAACTTGCAAGCAGATTGCTTGTTTCGTGTTTTTTGTCATTGGTTTTTAATGGTGCTATTATGAATTTTGAAAATCTTCAGAGTTGTCAGAAATCGTTATTCAAGAAGGATTGAGATTTTTTTCACTAGTTTCTCGATTCTTCAAAATTTAAATAATTGGTTATTGTGTTCATTTTGGCAAAATATTCCTTTGACAATATCGACTACATCACCACCAGTGTCTTTAAAAATCTTTTACTTAAAACGTAAAAGGATGTACGAGAGAATATAAATGAAAGTGAAAGTACAACCCTACATTTTTATGAACCGAAGGTTCGTTAATGCATTTACAAGTTTTGTAGAAATTATACAAAAATAAAATTTGAAAAAGTTTGTGCATCAGGGAGAGAGAGGTACCTGAAGCTTCTTGGGATGACTGCCAGAAGAAGAAAAAATGGATAGTAATGACCAGGGGGCGGATTTTGATGACATAAAACATTGACAAAAAGATCAACAAAATGTTCTTAAAATGTTCTAAAAGCAAAACGACATAAAAACCGTGATCAAAACCAGTTCGAATGAACAACTCAAGCTGTTTGATACGTTACTGAGGTAATCGAGGCTTCTTCTATTCATTGAAGTGAACTCATCTTTCAAACTTTCGGTTTGGACTGAACTTTACCAAAATTTTTGTCTTTAGTTGTCCTCAAATCGGCCGAACCGACAATAGAGTACATACTCACAATGGCTGACATTACAATTTCTGAGCGAAGAAATCGAATAGGCTACCAGGTATAGGTACTCAGGAATTCTGGGGAGAACATTTGATGCATCTCGTAAATATTATTTAAAGCAAGTAGCATTAAAATGATATTAAAATTGATAAAATTAGCGAAAAATGCATTAAAAATGACGGGAAAGGTAAAACATACTTAATGGTCGAAATCGACGAAAAATGAATGAAAGAAAGAAAGAAAGAAAGAAAGAAAGAAAAAAGACGAATAAAAATGGTTAATTCCTTTTGTCGTGACATAAAATTAATTTCTATACTAATTGGCATTTTTCTAAAGTGAAAAGAAAAAATAATGACATTTCATTAAAATCCGCCCCTAGTAATGACCTAATCACTGTCACGCAATCGAAGTATTAAGACTACTGGATTCGTGTGCTCAATTTGGCCGAAAAGCGAAAATTGAAACTACAATAGCGCAAAAGTACTTCTTCCCTTCATTTTCTGTGATAAAAATACATTAAGGTAATGTAAGTGGGGCGTATCGGAAGGCCGATGATAATACGAGTACACTACACGAAGTCTGAAGAAATATTTGACAACAAGACACTACAAGGTGGTATCTCTGTATGATAATCGAATTTATTAATAAATTAAAAAAAATGGAATTCGAAAAGTTGCTTAGAATTAAATATGCCTAAACTAAATATTTTTGCTTCATTCAATAAATGTTAGTTTTGATAAAACTCTCTATAAAATATAGCAACTAGAATTGAAAATCAATGTGTTAGCTCTTAATGCCATACCAATGTCATACATCTTTAGTAAAAAGTTGTGTACTTAATAAAAAGTTAATATGTTCATGTTTTTGTCTTCTTATTCATTTCTGCATTCAAATTTTAGATTCACCACTGCGCAGTTAAATATGCGCACCTTCGACCTTATAACTGTACAAGCACTTCACTAACTCCATGTGAACATACACGTGTGAAATTTCTTACCCACGGAATGTTTTCTCACCATGCGCTCACGAAATGTAAACTGTTTATATTCACCTCTACTACTGTTTATGTATATTCGATGCACAGCTTGTCTTCCCTTCCCATCCTGTTCAGCTACGTACACATTCCGGTGTTAATGATGTATCGGGTCAACGGCTTACGGCTTTCTCCCACTCCTTGCACGAGCCTCTTCGTGGAGATCGAGGCAGCAGGAATGTCCATTCGGTCCATTCGAATCGACTCAGGTTTCTTTCATTGCGTTTACGGTAGTCCCGTATACTTGTCGGACTTAAGAGGTTATGGAAACTGATTCATATGTTTCACACGGCCTTGTTAGTAGTTCGTGTTCGGTTCTTTGTCAAAATTGTGTTCCTTGAATTTTTGACAAGCAATCCGTAATTGCATCAAAGAAATGAATTGTCAGTGTGCTGCATTATTTAGTATATACGTTATACGTACACGATTTAAGTATATACTAAATACATTAGTATGTAATTAAGTATAAGTATTAAATTATCATTAGTTTAATCGTGTACTCCGTTGTTTATATATTATGTACAAAAATAAAAATTAGGGTAAGGGATTGGTGAATTTTTATTTCCTGCCACGGAGTAGAGGGAAAGTTATGTAATGTTGCGCGCAAAAACGGCGAATTTTCGGCAGAAATACTCTTATTACAGGTAACGAAAGTTGTGGCCCTGGTAACGAAAAAGTGAATAAATCCAGTCGCTAAATGGAGGGGGGGAAATCCTCTAGCACGTGGTGTAGCCAGAATCCATGTTTTGTGGGTCTTTGTTACCGAAAAATCAAATGACGGCAAAACGTCTGTTCGTCCGTCCGTCCGTCTATGAACAACGCTAGTGACGCAACTGTTCTCCTAATTTTCTCCAAAATTGATATTCCCCAATCTATCTGGCCGATGTCACGGCCCCTTGAATTTGAAACTGATATTTCAATTTTGGAATACTTTACATGAAGCCCCCGGGACATTAAGCCCCCGGGATTAAATTTTGTTGTTGGATAGTGTGAATGGCGTTTAAGAGAATGGTGCAGGTCTCGTTTTCGTTTAAAACCCTGATTTTTCGAAAATTGCAAAAGTTCAAAATTTTTTCGGAGTCTTTCCACAACGAAAATATTGAAGATAGAGACTTTTCCCCTTAATGAAATCTGTTCTTTAAAGGTAGATTTAAATAAGATCATGTACAATTTTTCGAAAATCTGGGTACTTTTCGCGTAATTTTACGTGAAAATACTGGCGAGAAAGTACGTGCTGTTTTAGCACAACTAGTTCATTTCCAAGATCTTGGGAAACCGTTATTACAGCTGAATTTTGAGACGAAAATCTACTATTATATTCAATATAATACACACTATTCGTAACACAAAGAAAATATAATAACAATTTGAAGTTTCAGCCATAACATCTCTCGAATGTATCAGAGAGTAATCACATTTTCGTTCCGATTAGCTCGCCCAAGATTAATGGAGTGGACTTGGGGCTGCGTGTAATCCTCGTGGGATGCGTAGTGGCAATGGCTGTTAAGCATGCATGGGCTCTAACAAGTGACGGAGGAGCACATCGTGTTCGAGGCCCCTTCACCGAATACTTTTCCCGTCCCCTCCTCCAGAGAGGATCTCCAGCGGGGGGAGGGGAGGGGCGACGCTCCAGGGGCATCGCGTGTGAGCCAGCGCCCAGCGCAGCGCCCCCCGAGATTAGACCACCATCGCCCGCCCCTGCCCCGGCCCCCGCCCCCGGCCCCCTGCGCCTGCCTCAAGCGCCGACAGCACTGGGAGACTCACCACGGCCGACAAAGGGGGAGCTCGGATCGGACGAGTCCCTTGTCACGCGGTCACTTGCTGCGACCCGGCAAACGCAGTCTTTCTTATCGTGAGGAAGTGGGCTATCTAACATTCCAATTTCGGTTTACTAATGACGCCTTGATACGGGTTTGTTTATTTGCGATGTTTCCCAAGAAAACCTCTTAGGGGCCTTTGTTTTAATTGATAATAGAAAATGATAAAGTACTTACCGAAAACCCTTTGCTTTTTGTTGTATACTTCATGATATTTAGAGACATCTTAATGACGTACCGATTCTGTTAACGGATGCAATATTTTTTTTACAATAATAGTATTCAGTCATGCAATCACTAATAAAACTCCTTATGAATTTCATATTTCAGGGGAGCTCTAAAGGCAATGCTACTCTTCTAACTGATCGGTTCATTTTTTAAGAATCTAATTATATTTTAATTTCACGTTATCTAAACGAAACAGTCATGGAGCTTAAAAACATAAGCGAATACTCACTACCATTGTGAGGATGACTCACAAAGAATACAACTTACAGTGTAAAATGAGTAAAATGAGTGAAATCACCTTCAGGACTTCGGACCAAATCAACAAACCTTCCCTACTGTGCTAAATTCGTGGGCGAGTAATGCGTAAAAAACTAAATTTGTTACCTGTACCTACTTTTCTACAGCTGCCAATACTTAAGAGGCTGAAGTAAATGAGTTCAACTCACCCGTAGAGCAGCGCCGCGCCGGCGATGCCGCCCCCGCACTGCGCGACGGCGAACATGAGCGCTCGCAGCGGGGTGACCCGCCGCGCCACCGCCAGCGCCGCCGTCACCGCCGGATTCAGGTGAGGCCCCTGCGGGAAGGCGAGGCACTCAGTCTGGGATACAGGAGAACCTTGGATTGCGAGGAACTTGGTTTGCAAGACGAGCAAAAATGCTCTAGATGTTTCAACTCGATGCGATGCTTTGCAATACGAGTAGAACTGGTTAGCCTCCCCTCTCCACTCCCCCACCTGCTGCGGAATTGTGCGAACAGCGATTTTCTCACAATCAAATTTCGTAGAAAAACTCTGCCCGAAAAAGGCTGTAGCAGTACGAGCAACGGATATTTTCAATGGCAACGTAATGTCACATTTCCCTGATGTTCTCAAAAGGAGACTCAAGCAACAGTCTTTGGATATTTTCTTAGTTAAAGTGGCACGAAACAATTCCAGCGGGCTAATAGATGACTGCTGCTGTACAATAAACACTTCTTTTTATCTACTCTGTCGTCTCCATCAATGTAAGATACATCGAAGAGTTTTTCTTATACAAGGCCAAGAGCATTTTGTATTAATCATTTTACTAGTATGTGAATTAATAGTTTTGTATTGTAAATAAATCATCTGAAATTAAATTATTTCTTACTAGAAAATTCGCTTCAATAAATGAGGGTGTTGGATTACGAGTGAATTATGTTTATGACGAATTATGAGTGTTTTGGATTATTAAAAAATTCGTTTTTTCCTCAGTGGTTAAAGTATTGTGTTGAAGTAATTAACTGTTTCACTTCCTAATTTCCAATAATTAAAATTAGTTCATTTTTATTTATGACTTTTTTTGCAAAAAAAGTCAATATATTCCAAAATGTACAAATAATTGTAAATGAGGTTGTTTCCATTTGAATATGCTAATGCGCACATTTATGCCTTTCTAACATCCGACATATCAACATGATCTCCGTTTTAAAATGTACATTAGATCAAGAAGAATTTTTTTTTCTTAACGGCCATAACGACTTGATGAGTAAGATTTAAGTGACAACAAACTATATTTTCAGACAATTTGACCGAAAACTCATTTCCATAAGATTTGTGCGGGGTTGTTTCCAAAACTATGAAAATTTGAAGATTGTGCGTGGTGTACGACAATCTTTAGTAGAACGGACGGACAACAATGTATTTCACAATACAGTTCACGACTACACTAAAAATTGTTGTACAAGTACGATATCATACGTAATTTATTTTTATCCTTGTACTTTGAGTACTACACGTAAAATCTGTTTAGGATTAGAGGATGTTAGGAATCCTCTCTTTCAGCCGTTTTCCGGTTACTACCCACTTCCACGGCACTATTAACAACATGTAACGGGCGTGTCTAAGATGGTCTTATGTCTAGAAGTGTATTAAGTAAAAATTTTAATGGATAGAGAGCCCGGAAATGTTGACTCCCTCTTCTTTTAGGCGGTGCACGCCTATGGACTCTTGGAACATCATGGAGGACATGCACTCTTGGTTGTTTCACTGAAATTTGTAAGGCTGATGTATGGATTTAGCCATTTCTTCTAGCATCACGGGGTGATTGCAGCTTGGCCTCAAATTTCTTCGCAATGCTTTTCGGTTAGAATATTTTGTCTTCGCCATAATGATTTGTAGGGTAATATTCATCGAATAGAAATTGGATTTTTTTCAAACATAAACAAGACGTACAAGTTTTTGTTTTATTAGTTTCCTACACCTTAGGCTTCCTAGTAAAAGAACGATCAAATTAATAGAAATAATACGATCGGTTTCTTGTTTCAAAGCAGTAGCCATTTTTGCTCCAAAATACGTTCTCCCAAGCCCCCCAAGATAACACTCATTTTAACGATGAAAAATTTTAGACTGCATAAAGAATGTCATTTTCGATACAACTGCGGACAAAACAACTTAGAGACAAAAAAAACTCAAGAGATCACTGACCTAGAATAGGAAAAGTTTTAGTTGTAAGAATGTATGTTTAGCAAGAAAGAAAGGGCATTCTGTACATTAAAAACAATTTTATAAATTTCTGTGGCTTAGTAAGATCAGTAACAATATAAAATTACTAAAATAATGCCAGGCTTGTGAAAATCCCATGTTTTAAGCTCGAATTGTAATTATTTTTTTCATAACGCAAAAAACAATGCAGCGTCGGTCGTCCGGTCTTCTGCACTATCCATACATACAAAGCACGCAAGTTGTTTGATCATTTCGTTCCCTCTCCCCTCCCCTCCATCACGGGTCACCGCGCATGGCATTGACCGGAAGGACTGCACCGGAAGCAACTGCCCTCGCACCTGTCGGAAACCCTCGAACCCACACAACGAAATCCTCCTTCAACCGGCCATCGACGTCCACCCAACATCCCAAGTTCACACAGCCCTTCTGGGAAACGCATAGCACCCATGATTGTTCCTGTTCTCTGCGGTCCGCACTACATCGTTTACAGCGGCTTCGGTTTGTCGGGCGATCCATCCCGCGTACGCCCCCCCTCCCCTCCTGAACCGCCATGCTTCGCCCCGCCCCGCCCCGCCCCTCCATGTCGCGCCGGCCGCATCCTCGGCCGAAGAAGCGACCACCTGCTCGCCTGCTCACGCGAGTACGCGGAGGCACGCGGCTTCGTTAGCTGCTCCTGGGAGTCGAATGCCATTCCGTGGCCAGAATGCGTGGAATAAACTCCACTCGCGGCGCAGCGTGAAGTGGCGGGCCGGCAGTTCGAGCCTCATAAAGAAGCAGATACCTGTTTGGCCGCGGGCCAAGAAACACTACGACCTCGCCTCGCCTCTTTCGGTATCTGTCGGAGCGTCTGGAGAACGCCAACGCCCAGACGCTGGCTGGCCGGGGAGGAGAGGCAGGCCCGTTGGGAGGCCAGCGGTCCACGCGTAGGGTGGCCACTGGGCGCCGACGCGGTGGCTGGAGCGAACTGCGTTTTTAGTCGCGCAATCTTTCTTGATACTCCAACTCTGCTCGACACGGCGCGTTCAGAAATATTGCTTGAACTGAACCTAGGCGCTTTAATTAGAATTCCAAATCCTATTATTTTAGTGCTGCTCAGGTTCTTCTGTACTGAGAATTTGGTGATTTTGTACGAGACACGTTTTGGCTTTTCTAACGATTTTATGATTCAGAATTGTGAAGAGCAACTCATCAAAATATCGAATTATACTTACAATTAGACTAACCTGAAGAACCTTTCAGAACATCAAGAAAAGTGCGCTGAAGCGTATGCACACCAATCATACTCGAGCACCCGAGCAGACATCTACTTGCATAATTGTTAAGATCTTCGAATTTCCAGTTATATCTTAGTTAATGATAAGTTGGGCCCATAATTTAACTATTAAAGACGTTATTATATTATTAACAATCCTCTAATTCACGACTAAATATGTTACGAGTCGGTGTTTATCAACAGAGTTGCAACCATCTTCCTAAGGAGCAGAGATCTATGAACTGTCGGTGCCTCTACAATACTTTGCGCGAAATGTGGGCTGTTCCCAATTAAGCAATATCTTGTCCTTTTGAATGATCTGAGAGTTTAGCCAAGTTCTTACACAAATTTTGCAGAACAAATCCCAGAGTTCCGATAACTCTGGGACGACCTATGTTTTTACGCCCCATTCGCCTGATGTCGATTGCCTAACTCTTTATTTAAGATGTTTCTTTGTCTCATTTTATTATTATTATTATTATTATTATTATTATTATTATTATTATATTATTATTATTATTTCGTTTTCTTGAAGTTCACATTTCGCTACCGAAAAGATGTAATAATGGAACATCGGTTTGCACTTCAGGATTCACTGAAACCCCACATATCAGATGTCTTATAAATTGCAACGATTCCCTTCAGTTGGTTTCATTGAACGTTTCAACAACAGAATAATCATTTGAGGCAGTATTTATTTTTTGTAGTAGATATTCAATATGTATTTTTGATTCTAATTCTCTGTAAACCTTTCATCACATTTGTTTCGTGAAAGCAATAATTTACAAAATAAGAATTTTCTGTATCAATAATTACACTGCGCTGTGCAATGCAAAGGAAGCCATTTTGAAAGGCTGCATTAATTAACTTTTCGGTAATTCTAATAATTTCATTACGATGCGTTTTGGCATAATGTTGTTAATATTTCGTATTTTTTCTCGGTATATATTTCATCCACAATGAAGTAAAGTCATAAATTCCCAAAATATTACAACTGAAATGTATTCTGTACAAGCGAATTAATTTTAAGAAGCGTAGAAGCGAGTCACTGAGTAACAAGAGCAACGAAGAGAACAGTTGGCAAACGATAACGCTCACTTGAGTCATCAGGAGTCAGCGCCAACAGTCAATATCGTTTAACATCACTTCAAGTAGGAAAGAATTCAACTTCCCGGAATTCTTAATCTCTGCGAATCATCTTTTCTATTAATCTCCGATTACGACTCTATGATACCTAAAAAAAATAGAATTATCGCTGGTGGTGAATTTCGTCTTACTTAGTAGCTAAATGTAATTGCTTAGACGTTGATTGTGCTTTTGTGCTTGCGAAGAATGCATGAAATTGGAATGTGAGAAAACTGCCGAAGTACGTCGAAGACGCTGCGCGTTCTTCGTAGAAAGCCATTTTCTGGCCAAATCATGTTTAAAGAAAGAAAATTAGATATTTATGTTTCTGCAATTTGTTATCTTGTCTTCTGTCTAATATTAATTCCGTAAGCCCGGAAACATTTGCAGGGATGATTACAGCGACCCGCAACTTCTTCGTTCCGAAGGAATCATGGATGTTGGCTCGGCAATTAGTACGCGGTGAACACGTTTTAATCGACTTTGGAACAAACCTAATATAAACAACAGATAACTGTGTCCTCTTTGAAGATACGGAGATGTAAACCTATTGGGCCAATCCAAAGAGTATTCGAATCAAGCTCGAGTGAACGAATATTCACGTCCTATGTGTCACTTTGTCTTGAACGAATTTATGTGAGGGATCGGACCCCCCCCCCCCTTCTGGCACATATGAATCCACCCTTGCTTTTGAAAAACCGCAACTTCACCTGTGTTCGTTCCTGGGAAGCATGTAAGTTTACTAAGCACTGGATATCTGAAGAAATCACGTAGCTGGATGTCGAGGATGGCGTTTACAAAAGCCGTGCCCTCTCGCACTCACCGGAGATGTGTCCGAAGCAGGTGGTGAGCGCGGCGGCGGCGAGGCCTGCGGCGGCGGTGGCGGCGAGCGGCGCGGCGGCCGAGCCCCCCATGCCCGTGCCCACGCCCACGGTGGCCGCGGCGCCGCTCGCGATCAGCACGTAGAAGAAGGCGCCCAGGCACTCGGAGATGACGGCGCGCCACAGCTCCAGCGTGCGCAGCTCCTGGCGCGCGCGCGGCCGCGGCGCCACGCCGCCCACGCCCACGCCCGCCCCCGCGCCCGCGCCCGCCACCCCCGGCGCCGCGGGCCCCAGCAGCTGGCGAAGCAGCTCTGCCGCGGCGGGCGCCGCCTCTGCCGCCGTCGACATCGCAACTGGGCGCCCGCCGCTGCGCGCCGCGCCGCGCCACACCGCTCCGCCGCCGCCGCCGCCGCCTGCCCCCGCTCCCCCGCGGCACCGCTCCGGCCGCTCCGCGCCCAGCGCCATCTGCCGCCAGGGGTGCCCCGCCTGGCCGGCCTCTGTGGACGGCGAGCGCACACTATCTTTCGCCCTCTTTAGGAAGAGGCCATGTTGTTTGTCTCCTTTCGAAAAATGTTTCAAACTTCGACAGAATTCGCTTTTATGTTAAAATTAGAGAGCGAATTTCTTTGATTTTGCGTATTTTGTTTTTTTCCTTCAGGGCATAGCTAAGTGAAATTTTTTGACATTTGGTTAGAATTGGATGCTCTATGTTAGTGCATATTTGTGCATATTTGGCCGATTTTTCCTGTTGCCACATGTTCGTGTAGTGCACATTTTGCATATTTCGTTAAGACTGAGACTTAGCTGTAAAACATTTCATATTTTTGTGAATCTATTTATGAGCAGTCGATGATGTGAAATGGAAGAGCTTGTCACAGTTTGAGTTTTCTTTTCTTTTCTATAGATGATAAAATACTTGTGTAAATGGATATTTCTTGATATATTTTTTAAACCGAAGAGAAAAAATTAAACAAGACATACAATGTAGCCTATTTCACAAAGGTGCATATTTACTTCAATTATTCTGCCGCAAAATAAGGTGGATTATATTATGTTTGCATTAAAATATATCTTTTCACTCCGAGCGTGCTTCTCCTGAATTTTATCAAGAAAGGTTTATAAAGGAAATGAAGTATTGTTAATTTGAATTGCATATTAAAGTGCATATTTTAAATTTTTAGGTCGTAAATGCACAGTTTTAAAAGTATATTTCAAGATTTTTTTAGGGTCTAAAAATCCTCTCCCTATTAATTATAGTTACGAAGCATCCCCACATTTACCTCCGAACACAAAAAAATAAAAGCCCAATAATTAACTGGTGTAAACCCGAGCGAGAAGTAATCGGTTTGTCTTGTTCACATCACTCAGTATTGCGCTTGGTGCATTCTGTAGAAAAAAAACAGGATGACAAAAAGTTGAAGTATACCATTTCTTTCCTAAAAATGTGTGTGTCAACGTCACGCAGCTAGCGACAGTAATTAACACGAATTTGTTTAAAGTCTTTCAATCCAATTAAATCTGAAATAGAATATTCCTAAGAGTCAATTCAATTCAAAAATATTTAAGACTTTGTGCTATGCATTCCGTGTATTTTCTTCACCGGGTAGGTCGCAAGAAGGGTTCGGATTTTTATGAAACTGCAAATGTTCATACGAAAATGCATATTTCGATGGTTTGAGACATTATTGCATTCAAAACCTTTGTGCATATTTCAGCATATAGTACACTCTTAACTTTTCACTCAATTGTATAAAATTATATTAAATAACACACTCAATTCATTAGCCAAAACGTTCTTGAAATGAAGGATAATCTGAATAGTCTGAGCAATGGCCCTGCCAGAGAGCTGACGCATCGCAACGACCACTTGCACCCCTCACCACCTCCCCTTTCACTTCTTCAGGCGCCGCGCCGTGAAGCACAGAAAGGACAACGGGATCTGTCAATAAGTTTTGGATAACCGACCTTGAAGTACTGCACGTGGCGCCCTTGAGAAGTGTGTGCCCGCAGCTGCCCTGGGCTGGCATAGGGCCACAGGGTTGAGTTTACTGAACTGTTGCGGGGGAGGGGACCCAAATGTCTCAACTTGCCTTGTTTTTACTTATTAATTTTTAATCCCTGGTCATCTAGAAGACTTTACTTCTCATTACTTCTTGTGCAATAGTGGCACAACCCAAAAATCAGGTGTGAGATAAAGGAGTTTGAAGTTCCATCTTAAAATGCATCATTCATAGGATTCATTGATGGAATAAGTGGTATAAGGTACTAAATGGCTCCATAAGGGTTCAATTAATAATGTGACCAATGTTTTTGCAATGAAAAGGAGAACGAAAAATTTTAAGAAAAAGTACACTATTATGCTTTCATGCCTTTTAATTATTTAATTAATGAAATATTTTCAAGTGAACGAATATTTTTGTCAATTTATCATTTTCTAACAATATATTGGAAATTTCGGAAAAAGAAGTATCCTTCATATTGAATAGTAAGTGCTGCAGCTACAGTATCAACAATCTTGATTTCTCACTCGTCCAAAAATATGAAATAATGAAGCTGAAACAACTGAAAACGGCGGGAATTCCCCTGATCTGGCAACACTAATCACGTCTTTCCGAACTGTACCGTCACGTGACTCGTAATAGTTCGGCGCGGTATCTCTGAAAACACAGATAACAGATTGGTTTTAAAATATCGAAAAGGACACGTAGGAGGACTCTTTTGAGGAAGGATAGAACCTACAAAAGAAGGACAGTCCTCCCTAAAGGAAGACGATTGGTCACCTTATTAATAATACAAATATTCTACCCCCTCACCCTCGTTCCTATGACTGATATTTTCAGATGGCCACTATTGCTGAATGTTTCTAATGCATTATGTTGGACTATCCTAGGCGATTAGACTGATGAAACTTGGAATCTTACCATTGCCTTGTCTATTTATTTACGAATCTGTAATATTTGTCAAAAATGACCTACTTAACGGAGGGAACATATTTTCATGCAATATTGATATTTATAATTACAACACACGCCGTAGAAATCACGTGCATCAAGTGTCAGTATCAACAGCTCAGTACAAGAAATCAACATACAATACATGTACGTTACTTTACAACGCATTGCCAGATGACATTAAACAATTAAAGTCGGTACACAAATTTAAGTTAAAATAAAATCTTTTCTGCTGCAAAACTGTTTCTATACAATTAGAGACTATACTGATCGTCAAAAAGAAAAATAATGTTTATTGTAACAAAACAAAGATATATAATGAATTAGTTTACATTTGCATTGTATACATTTAAAAAATATTTAATACGCCTGTAACAAGTAATGTACTTCAGCTTCCGGGTCAATGACCCCCATCTCGATCAGGTTTTTGTCCAGTTTCCCTGATCCATTGAGCAAATGCTGAGATGGCCCCTTGTTTTGCTTCTGGACGTAAATGTAGCTTCACTGTGCGCACGTTTTGTTGAGCACTCCTTTTGCTTGTAGTGGTGGAGTAAACTGATATTAGTTACTATTTTGTTAGCAATACATAAAAATCAATTCAGCAGTTCATTTACCGTTGATATTGTTTTTTTATAACTCGGGCCGAAAATGTGCGCAGATTTTTCGAATGTTGCTGATCTCGCGTGTTTTTTTTTTTTTTTTTTTTTCCCTTCGTTCTGAGCCTCAAGAAAATGTGCGCAGATAATCTCTCCCCCCACGTCATACACAGTTTTT